>JZKD02S1668631.1:1110965-1125483 GCA_000966675.3 Picea glauca
GGGAACTTCTGAAATTCGAAATGGAGGATATCAAAGATGAGCTATCTGATGAAATCCATGTCGGTCTGAAAGACACTGCAAACCTCGTAGGCGACTTAGGCAAGCGCCTCTGTAACTTGGAGAAGAAAGTGGAGGATCTAACTGCAGCCTTCGGCAAGATCGYTGAWGCATCTGCAGAAGCGRCCACCAGCTCTGGAAGCAAAGGAAAGCGTTAAGGGCGGAGCAGCAGTCTCATTTTTGCATGAATCCAGCCCAGAAATCAGACTTGTCAGTAGTAGTTATTCTCTTAGCCGTTGTTATCTTAGGAGTCACTCTGGTTTGCATTGTAATAGAATCTGGCTGGAACTGTATTACAGAGCTCTAGCTCTGAATAGATATGTACGGGTTCGGCAGCCCTCTCTGCCTCTATCTAAATAAAGATCCATAATCGTTTGCGTTAAAAAAAAAAAAACTGTGGGGTCTAGACTCATACACAACATGTTGCTTCCAAAAATATGGTTGTCCTAAAAGAACATCACAAAATTCAAGGGGAGAAATATACCACAATACCTCATCTTTAAAGGGCTTGATGTCGTAGAGTAGACGACATTGTTGGATGATGCATAGGTATCTTCCTTGGTGAATCCAGTCGATAGTGTAAGTTTACGGGTGCAGTGTCATCAACAGGTCCAACCACTTAACAACCTCTGCTAAGATCAATTTCTTTTGACTGCTGCTATAGAAAATGAAATGAAGCAGAGCCCCCTTTACCCACATTTGTGAGTGAAAGAGGTGTTCCCCTTCCTTTGGTTCTTATGGTTTGCTTGGATGGAATTTGGTGGTAGTGATAGTGGCGCTGGGTTTGGCATCAATAATATGCTTCCCTGCTTCTGGATTTGATTCGGAGTCAGAATTTGCCTCTGACTCGGAAGCTTTCAGCTTGGCCACTAGTGACTTCTTGGAGCGACATTCTTCGGTGTTGTGCCAAGGGATTTTATGTTATTCAAACCACTTTCCCATGTCCTTCTTTGACTTCTCATTACCCTTCTTCTGTTGCAGCTTGGACTGGTTGTCCTAAGAGTGTCCATCTTTTCTCTATCCCTTGTTTTGTGGGTTGGGGCTGCCTTTTCCCTGCTTCGGCTCTGAGGAGTTTGCAGATCCAAACTCTTGCCTCTTCTACTTAAATTTTTTCTCGATCTTGATAGCATATCTATAAGTCGTACCCAATGATGTAATGTCTAGAAATGCCATTTTTATTTTAATGTATCTATGCAAAAAACCACAGTATTTGAGCATCAAATGTCATTCAGAGTTTTTGATACCCAATTTGGTGTTCAGGATATGGAAAATATTGGTGAAATCTGATACTGTCCAGTCCCTTTCATGACAAAGGGTGGTTCATATTGTGTATTAGTCCTCGTAGCTCCCAATAGGGTAGTATTGTTCTTTAATTAAATCCATGAAGGAATCCCATGTGGGGGAGACCCCAACTATTGTAGATTCCTATATGGCCCTTTTCTCACAGTAAGTATCCCACCAGTCCTTAACATGGGGGATGAACTTAAGGAGTGCAAAAGTAATATTTTCCCTATCGAAAAAATTGTCAACCGAAAAATACCCTTCGAGTAGATTCAACCATTTATCTATAGCATTCGTATCTATCAGTCCTTCAAATAATGGAATATCAAATTTTACTTATACCTTGAGGAGGGTTGCATGGCCACTTGATGAAGATGTGTCACCAGTGGGAAACCGCCGAAGGATCTGTGCAAATTTTTCCATGATTTCGTTCCTTTGTCGTGCAAGGGATTCCTCGAGCAATAGTTTAAAATGATCTCTTGCTCCATATTTCTTCTCGTCCCCCATCATTTGTTGTCGGGCTCGGTGCGATCGATCTTGTAAAGGCTCGACTGGTTCGAGACCCAACTTCTTGTACCCAGATCTTGTCGGGGACATGCATGGAGAAAAATAAATGAAGAGCAGACTGCTCTGATACCACTGATCTGGATTTATAAGCGGAATGAAATAAATCACAGACAAAATACAATATCAGAGAGATACAAATAACAACAAAAAATATCCAGTGAACAATAACTTCTATTGAATAAATAAAATAGGTTGAAATTGTAAAACTGTAGAACTGCAAATAGCTTGCTCGAATGGTGGTGGCTATCTATGAGAAGAGATGTGGCTGCTAGGTGCCTCCATCTGGGAAGAATGATTACAATGAGACTCTAAATGCATTTTTAACATTACTCGTGAATTCAAAAACTCTAGACATCCAAAAACGTAACCCTAGGAGATGAAATGCCAAACGTTATGTGGGCCCCAATGGGTAAGTTAGTACCTCAACTTCTAGCATCATAACTTTTGCATACGACCTCCGTTTTAGGTGTGTGATAGCCTGCTGGAAAGGTATTTTCGAGAAATACAAATTATGCTATCAAAATTTGACTCAGTCTACAGTTTGACTATGACAATCCAGAAAAACATTGTTTAGGGCCCCAAAATGGCCCTGGAAGTACAGAAAGATGTACTAACATGAAAACTTCCAAAATACGGTAGTTGGATTAGGTGGGTGGCCACCAATATCCACTTGGTAGCTGTGTAGGGCTTTAGAAAGCCCAAAACATGTAGAACCCACAATTACAAAGAATTACAGAAGAATGTGTTGAACTAAAAATGTCAAAAGGAGCCAGTTGGAATAGGTGGTTGGCTGCCAATATCCACCTGGATCAGAAAACCATGGAACACTTTTCTTATATTTCAAAAGAATACATTCATTGGAAGAACCAAATTCCTAATTCTCCATCTGCAGCTGGAAGGAGGCTCCAACCCCCTATTTGTAGGCTCCAACCTGAAGGAAGCTACAACTCCCTAAATTCTCTGGTTCCAACCAAAAGGAGGCTACAACCCCCTATGTTCTTCGACAAAAACTAGAAGGTGGCTAAAACCACCTTTCCTTGCCCCATCCTACTGCCCTGAAATATAAATGTAGACCATCCTGTCACTACCACTGATACATGAACCTGTCATTGTCCTTGTCATTGGACTTGTCACTGTTACTGCCACTAATACTAAACTATCTCATCAACATCTTCAATCAACCATATCTACTCACATAGACCATATTCCAATATCGCCACAAACAAATCTCAACCATATCAACAAATGCCTCAAACAAATAACATATGATATGCCTCAACCATGTACCACAAGATATGCCATAAACCATGTACTAAAAAAGTACTAAAACTCTCAAGATGTGCATCAAGCATAAACCATAATCTCCAAAAAATCACCAAGCCATGTGACCAATATGATCCATAACATTACCAAGATACAACCCTCTAAACTTACACAATGACATACCTCATAACCTGTGACAACATTGTTGCATAATCATACCTTGTTGCAACCTGGAACAAGCATTACCTTTACTTTACCTCATCCTTGCTACCTCATATTCTCCAATAGATCAAGTGTTCACTAGATAGATATTCAATGAACTTGTGTGTAAGAATGAGAGACTCTTGATGTGTATTTATACTCTTCCATTTAATTGTTTTTCAACCACTTTACCCTTAATTAATTTCTTGTTGTAACCACTTTCCCTTAATTAATTTCTTGTTACCATCGTTTTATCCTTGAACCGTTTTACCCTTTTTCTTAATTTTAGGGTAATAATTGTTTTACCCTTTTTCCTAATTTTAGGGTCATAAATGTTTTACCTTTGTTCATAATTTTAGGGTCATAACTGTTTTACCATTTTTCCTAATTTTAGGGTCATAACTATTTTACCCTTTTTCCTCATTTTAGGGTCATAATTGTTTTAGCCTTTTTCTTAATTTTAGGGTCAGCCTGCACTTTCTTGTTACAACCACTTTTCCCTTTCACTAAATACTTGTAACCAACTAGGGGCTTCTTCACCATTCTTCGGGGCTTCCAACTTCAGAAGGCCATAATTCCTCAATCATGAGGAATTACTTGGTGTACCACATATCACCAGAAATGACATGACAAGGACTATCCATCTATGAGTGTATCACATTTATCTACACTGTCCTTCATGTCCATATTACTCAATCAAATTTGGGTACCAAAACCACACTGTTGGGGCTTCTTCAAGGGTTGACATCAATGACAACCAAATCTTTCAACATTTCCAAGTCTAAATTAGATGCTAGAAATATTCGGTTGTTTATCCTTTCATGTGTATATATTCATCCTAAACATCAATAGCACTTATGCCATTTTTTGGTCCTCTTTATCATTAGTCTGATTACTTGAATATTATTAAATACAAACATATAATTTCCATGTATAATATGTGCCTGAATTGTTATGCTTCCAAAAAAATTAACAAAGAACTTGTTATATATTAGTGGTCATCCACACACTCATGAAAACATTCTAGGGTTCATAAATAGTTATAGATGCCCATTGTTAAGTGCAAATTGTTCATTTTAGGAACACTCCAATGACAAAGAGTTCTTTATGAAAATAAAAGAATTTAGATTTGTAGTTATTCATGCAATATGTAGTTTGTTTCCTAGTGAGGAGTTGTTAATAAGCTATAAGTTTCATATACCACCAATCACTTGTCAAAGATGGATTACACTGGGAATACCTTTAGACATCCCCTTAGGGTGTAAGAAAAATATCATTGATTAATTATATTTTTGGATTTTCAATGGATTTAACGTAAATGCCTTTCTTAATTCAATATTTGTTTTATAAACCCTGGACGGGGTGCCATCCTAACGATGCCCCCACTCATTCTCTGTGGAGGTTGTGCCAGTTGGTGGCACACTCCTCAGCTCATTCCTCCATTGGATAAGTTCAGTCTCGTTGAGGTTAATGCACAGTATCGGCTAGATCACCAAGTGTACGGGATGTCCGTCATTTAGGTGGGTTCTTGCACTAGAGAAATTAACGCTCATTATTATCCTTCATTCTCTATGACGTCGAATTCAATTCACCATTCTTTGTCTCTCGATATGGGCCGACCATTTCAACTCTGGGAGGGAGGTATTGTTGTTCTCTGGTTCTTGTGCCTTTTCTTCTATGTTCAAATGTTGTGCTTTGTCTCTGCTCCGGGGCTCATTCTCCATCAAGGTAAAATTTGGCTTGCCTCCAATTTCTTTCCCAGGATGCAAGAATTTGATCATTCCTCCCATGGCAGGTTCAATGCTCACTACAATGAAGCAGGGTCCTCGTTCAACCTCATTGGTCGAGCACCCAAGAATTTTCCTCCCCATGATCCTAGATCCCAGACTGATTTGGAAGCCATGGAGACATGGATTTTCCATGTCCTTAAGGAATTTCTAGACTTCAAGGCCACAGATACTAGTTCTGCGCCACCTCCAGATTCTCCAAATGACCATATTGCCTCTCCTAATGGGTCCCGAAGCTCCTCAGGCTCTTCATCCCCCAGCGAATCATCACACACCAACATGGAAGGTATAATTCTGAGACCTCACCTACTCTCAGCTCCCTCTCTAAAGAAACGATGTTAAATATCATCTTTGAGATGCGCAGTGAAATAATATAATTGAAATTTAGTATGGAACAACTTCACTATCATTTCTCTCAACTCATGGCGATGTAAGAAAGCTCAATTCTTCAATGCTCGATTCAAGGAATGACTTTTGAGGATTCCATCATGCTCTTTGATCCCATATTTCTTCCACTAGGTAGTTCTTGTCAATAGGGACATGTTCCGCATCATGAATATCTATGTTCTTTTGACATTTTTTTAGTTTTAGTCTAAGCTATAGTCCTAGCTTACTTTCTATAACTCATGGTAAGTTAATTGTTTTGTTAAACTATCCAGACATAATATCCAATTTAAGACTGCATTATTTTTTGACCCCATTGGGGAGCCAATAGACTTTAAAAGTGGTTTCGATGGGTCAGATTCCTTCTATGGAAACCCTGTCGGATGTATTCAATATGCATGTACATTACTCTTTTTAGTAGGTAATACAATATACTAACTTACAAAACAAAATATTTGTTTTATAAAGTGGTTGATTGCATGTGTACTATTGGAAAACAATTTCCTTCTTCTAATAAATGTTTGGTCTAATGTTTGAACATACTAAATGCAATGTGTTTACTAATATCATTGATTTAATGTTCAATATTTTACAATCAAAATTCTGATGATGAGAGACCTATCAACCATATACCATTGCACCCCGCCAAGAATGGTTGCATCAACCACCTATTCAATTCCCACTATTTCTCGAGTCAACAATTTTGAACGTATATAGTAACATTGTTTCTTCATATATGGGGGATAAAGAAAATCATATATAGGTTGGTATGGATGATTTCTTATGGGATACCCATGCCATGGAGGGAATGTTGTTACATGCATTCCAATAAGATGAGCCTAGGGATGATGCTCATATTATCAATACCTTCCTCAAAATCCTAAAATTTTCTTCCACCACCCATTTCTTTGGACATGGGTGAAGGTCTACCCAACTAGGGGGAGGAATGTCACTATAACTTCTGCAATAGTTTTCTGATAACTTGGGTGCCTTGCATAAGGCACATTATCCATTTCTTTTAACACCATATTTTTCAACTCTTGTGAATTAGGCACATAAATTATGACCCTATACATAAGGTTTCCATCCTCTCTTAGCTCATAATATTGAATTTTCTGCTGCAAAATTGCTAGCTATAATTTTGCCTTTATCTCCATATAATGTTGATGTGATTTTGCAGCCTCTAAAATTCTATTATTTAAATCAGATATGTACATGATAATGGTTGTAGCATGCATCTCATGCACCCACCTGCTAAGTTTAACAACCACCTTGTTCTCTTTACCTTTGATATGCTTTATATCAAAGTCATACTCACTGAGGACTTCAAACCATCTGCTTTGTCTGACATTTAAAGTTGGTTTTCCAAACAAATATTTCAGACACTATGGTCTGTCCTTAACTCAAATATCTTTCCTATGAGATAATGGCTCCACATCTTCAAGGCATGGACTATGACTTCCAATTCTAAATCATGAGTGGCATAGTGTCTCTCATGCTCTTTTAACTTCCTTAACTCATAGCATACCACATGTCCATTTTGACTAAGGACTCCCCCAAGCCATTTTTTACAAGCATTTGTGCATACAATGAAGTCTTCATTTGGATCAACAATCCTTAATATTTGGGTACTTGTCAATAAATACTTCAAGTGTTGAAAGCTTCTTTTACAATTAGCGGTCCATTCAAATATCATGCCCTTCTTTTGCAAAGAAGTGATTGGGTGTGCAATCTTTGAGAAACCTTCAATAAATCTTCTATAGTAACTTGCAAGTCCCATGAAATATCTCACCTCTGAGACATTATTTGGTATTATCCATCCCTCAATGGCTCTTATCTTTTTCGGATCCACTGTTATCTCTTCGTGTGATATGGTATGGCTCAAATAATGGATCTGCCTTTGATAAAATGAGCACTTGCTCAACTTTTCATATAGCTAATGTTCCCACAATATTTGTAGCACCATCCTCAAGTGTTGTCCATGCTCTTCTTCAGATTTAGAGTAAATAAGTATGTCATCCAAAAATACAATGACAAGCTTATCTAAGTAATCTCTTAAAATACCATTCATTAAACACATGAAGACAAATGGTGCATTTGACAACCCAAATGGCACCATTGTAAATTCATAATGACCATACCCTATTCTGAATATATTCTTGGTGATATCTTCTTCTTTAATCCTCACCTGATGATAGCTTGATCTAAGGTCAATCTTAGAAAATATTTTTGAATCTTTCAACTGATCAAAGATATCATCTATCCTTGGCAAAGGGTACTCGTTATTCACATTCATCTTATTCAGTCGCATGAAGTCAATGCAAAGCCTCAACGCCCCATCCTTCTTTTTCACAAATAACACTGGTGCACCCCAAGGTGACACATCTGGGCATATATAGCCCTTCTTCAGAAGCTCTTCAAGTTGCATTTGCAATTGCTTCATTTATGGTGTACTAATCCTGTAAGGAGTCTTGGATACTGGGTTTTCTCTAGGCATAAGAGTGATAGAGAAATAAATATCTATGTTGGGTGGCAACCCCAGTGTTTCTCTAAATACATAGTCAAACTCTTTTAGGGTTGCATAGTCTTCAATATTTAACACTTTATCCTTAAGTGTCTCTTCCATATGTGTTGCAAATAATTGGCATCTTTTCCCGAAGCTTTTCCTTAGCTGCAAGGTTGCAACTTCTCTGATAGTTAGTCTCTGATAGGATGGAACTTTATTATTTATATGGTTTATATACCACTAAAATAATATGATAAGAAGATGAACAAAACATATGGTTGTTTTAATTTTAACTTTACTTATATTTTCTTAAATACCACAAAATAATAGAATAGGAAGACGAGGTTGTTTTAATTTTAATTAGTAACTACTATTTTTAAGATACCAATAAAATAATATGATAAGAAGTTGAACATAACAAAAAGTTGTTTTAATTTTAACATTATTAATTTCTATTTTTGAAAACGGCTAAAATAAGAGAATATGAAGATTTTTTTTAGACCGAAAAATATCCTTAGAGTATATTCAACCATTTATCTATAGCATCTGTATCTATCAGTCCTTCAAATAATGGAATATAAAAATTTACTTGTACCTTGAAGAGGGTTGCATGGCCGCTTGATGAAGATGCATCTCCTGTGGGAAACCGCCGAAGGATATGTGCAATGTTGTCCATGATTTCGTTCCTTTGTCATGCAAGGGATTCCTTGAGCAACAATTTAAAAGGATCTCCTGATTCATATTTCTTCTCGTCCCCCATGAGTTGTTGTTGGGATCGATGCGACCGATATTGCAAAGGCTCGACTGGTTCAAGTCCCAACTTCTTGTACACAGATCTTGTCGAGGACATGCATGGAGAAAAATAAATGAAGAGCAGATCGCTCTGATACCATTGATATGGATTTATAAGCGGAATGAAATAAATCATGGACTGGATACAATAACAGAGAGATATGGAGAACAACAAAAAATATCCAGTGAGCAATAAATTCTATTGAATAAATAAAATAGGTTGAAACTGTAAAACTGTAGAACTGAAAACAACTTGCTTGAATGGTAGTAGCTATCTATGAGAAGATATGTGGCTTCTAGGTGCCTCTGTTTGAGAAAAATGATTACAATGAGACTCTAAAGGCTTTTGTAACATTACTCATGAATTCCAAAACCCTAGACATCCAAAAATCTAATGCTAGGAGATGAAACGCCAAACGTTATGTGGGCCCCGATGGGTAAGTCGATACCTCAACTTCTCGGGTCGTAACTTTTACATACGACCTCCATTTTAGGCGTGTGATAGCATGTCGGAAAGGTCTTTTCGAGAATTACACATCATGCTGTCAAAATTTGACTCTCTCTATAGTTTGACTATGGCAAGCCAAAAAAACATTGTTTAGGGCCCCAAAACGACCCTGGAAGTACATAAAGATGTACTGACATGAAAAATTCCAAAATAAGACAGTTGGATTAGGTGGGCGACCACGAATCTCCACCTGGAAGTTGTGTAGGGCTTTAAATATCCCAAAAAGTGTAGAACCCACAATTACAAAGAATTATAGAAGAACATGCTGAACTAAAATTGTTAAAAGGAGCTAGTTGGAATAGGTGGGTGGCCGCCAATATCCACCTGGATCAGAAAACCATGGAACACTTTTCTTATATTTCAAAAGAATACATTCATTGGAAGCACCAACTTCCCAATTCTCCAGTTGCAACTGGAAGGAGGCTCCAACCCCCTATTTGCAAGCTCCAACCTGAAGGAAGCTACAACTCCCTAAATTCTCTGGCTCCAACCAGAAAGAGGCTACAACCCCATATGTTCTCTGACACAAACTAGAAGGTGGCTACAACCACCTTTCCTTGCCTCATCCTACCGCCCTGAAATATAAATGTAGACCAACCTGTCACTACCACTGATACATGAACCTGTCATTGTCCCTGTCATTGGACTTGTCACTGTTACTGCCACTGATCCCAAACTATCTCATCAACATATAAAACCAACCATATATACTCACATAGACCATATGCCAAGATCACCACAAACAACTCTCAACCATATCAACAAATGCCTCAAACAAATAAAATATGATATGCCTCAACCATGTACCACAAGATATGCCATAAACCATGTACTAAAAAAGTACGAAAACCATCAAGATGTGCATCAAGCATAAACCATAATCTCCAAAAAATCACCAAGCCATGCCACCAATATGATCCATAACATTACCAAGATATAACCCTCAAAACTTACACAATGACATACCTCATACCCTGTGACAACTTTGGTGCATAATGATACCTTGTTGCAACCTAGAGCAACCATCCCCTTTACTTTACCTCATCCTTGCCACCTCATATTCTCCAATAGATAAAGTGTTCACTAGATAGATATTCAATGAACTTGTGTTTAAGAATGAGAGACTCTTGATGTGTATTTATACTCTTCCATTTAATTGTTTTTCAACCACTTTACCCTTAATTAATTTCTTGTTGTAACCACTTTACTCTTAATTCATTTATTGTTACCATTGTTTTACCCTTTTTCCTAATTTTAGGGTAATAATTGTTTTACCCTTTTTCCTAATTTTAGGGTCATAAATGTTTTACCTTTGTTCCTAATTTTAGGGTCATAACAGTTTTACCATTTTTCCTAATTTTAGGGTCATAATTGTTTTACCCTTTTTTGTCATTTTAGGGTCATAATTGTTTTACCCTTTTTCTTAATTTTAGGGTCAACCTGTACTTTCTCGGTACAACCACTTTACTCTTTCATTAAATACTTGTAACCAACTAGGGGCTTCTTGACCATTCTTCGTGGCTTCCAACTTCACAAGGCCATAACTCCTCAATCGTGAGGAACTGTGTGGTGTACCACATATCACCAGAAATGACATGATGAGGAATATCCATCTATGATTGTATTACCTTCATGTACACTATACTTCATGTCCATATTACTCAATCAACTTTGGGTACCAAAACCACACTGTTGGGGCTTCTTCAAGGGTTGACATCAATGACAACCAATCTTTCAACATTTCCAAGTCTAAAATAGATGCTAGAAATATTCAGTTGTTTATCCTTTCATGTGTATATATTCATCCTAAACATCAATAACACTTATGCCATTTTTTGGTCCTCTTTATCATTAGTCTGATTACTTGAATATTATTAAATACAAACATATAATTTCCATGTATAATATGTGCATGAATGGTTATGCTTCCAAATTTTTTATCAAAGAACTTGTTATATATCAATGGTCATCCACACACTCGTGAGAACATTGTAGGGTTCATAAATAGCTATAGATGCTCATTGTTAAGTGAAAATTTTTCATTTTAGGAACACTCCAATGACAAAGAGTTCTTTATGAAAATGAAGGCATTTAGATTTGTAGTTATTCATGCAATATGTAGTTTGTTTCCTAGTGACGAGTTGTTAATAAATTATAAGTTTCATAGACCACCAATCACTTGTCAAAGATGGATTACACTGGGAATACCTTTAGACATCCCCTTAGGGTGTAAGAAATAAATCATTGATTAATTATATTTTTGTATTTTCAATGGATTTAACGTAAATGCCATTCTTAATTCAATATTTGTTTTATAAACCCTGGATGGGGTGTCATCCTAACGATGCCCCACTGATCATTCACAGAGGTTGTGCTAGTTGGTGGCACACTCGTCAACTCATTCCTCCATTGGATAAGTTCAGTCTTGTTGAGGTTAATGCACAGTACCGTCCAGATCACCAAGTGTGTGGGATGTCCATCATTTATGTGGGTTCTTGCACCAGAGAAATTAACACTCATTACTATCCTTCATTCTCTATGATGCCGAATTCAATTCACCATTATTTGTCTCTCGATATGGTCCAACCATTTAAACTATGGGAGGGAGGAATTGTTTTTCTCTGGTTCTTGTGCCTTTTCTTCTATGTTCAAATGTTGTTCTTTGTCTCTGCTCCAGGGATCATTCTCCATCAAGGTACAATTCTCCATGCCTCCAATTTCCTTTCTAGGATGCGAGAATGTGATCGTTCCTCCCATGGCAGGTTGAATGCTCACTACAATGAAGTGGGGTCCTCGTTCAACCTCACTGGTCGAGCACCTAAGAATTCTCCTCCCCATGATCATAGAGCCCAAACTAATTTCGAAGCCATGGAGACATGGAGCTGCCTAGTCCTTGAGGAATTTCTAGACTTCATAGCCACAGATACTAGTTCTGTGCCACCTCAAGATTATCCAAATGACAATATTGCCTCTCCTAATGGGTCTCGAAGCTCCTCATACTCTTCATCCCCCATCGACTCATCACACACCAACATGGAAGCTATAATTATGAGCCCTCACCTCCTCTCAGCTCCATCCCTAGAGAAACGATGTTAAATATAATCTTTGAGATGCGTAATGAAATAACAGAATTGAAATTTAGTATGGAACAACTTTACTATCGTTTCTCTCAACTCATGGCGATGCAAGCAAGCTCAATTCTTCAACGCTCGATTCCAGGAATGACTGCTCAGGATGCCATCATGCTCTGTGATCCCATATTTCTTCCACTGGATAGTTCTTCTCAATAGGGACATGTTATGCATCATGAATATCTATGTTCTTTTGACAGTTTTTCAGTTTTAGTCTAAGCTATAGTCCTAGCTTACTTTCTACAACTCATGGTAATTTAATTGTTTTGTTAAACTATCTAGACATAATATCTACTTTAAGACTGCATTATTTTTTAACACCTTGGGGAGCCAATAGAGTTGAATAGTGGTTTCGATGGGTCAGATTCCTTTTATGGAAACCCTATCGAATGTATTCAATATGCATGTACATTACTCTTTTTAGCAGGTAATACAATATACTAACTTACAAAAAAAAATATTTGTTTTATCAAGTGGTTGATTGCATGTGTACTATTGGAAAACAATTCCTTCTTCTAATAAATGTTTGGTCTAATGTTTGAACATACTAAATGCAATCTATTTACTAATATGATTGATTTATTGTTCAATATTTTGCAATCAGAATTCTGATAATGAGAGATCTATCAACCATATACCATTGTACCCTGCCAAGAATGGTTACATCAACCACCTATTCAGTTCCCACTATGTCTTGAGTCAAAATTTTTGAACGTCTATAGTAACATTGTTTCTTCATATATGGGGAATGAAGAAAATGATATATAGGTTGGTATGGATGATTTCTTATGGGATACCCATGCCATGGAGGGAATGTTGTTACATGCATTCCAATAAGATGAGCCTGAGGATGATGCTCATATTATCAATACCTTCTTCAAAAGCCTAAAATTTGCTTCCACCACCCATCTATTTAGACATGGGTGAAGGTCTACCCAACTAGGGGTAGGAATGTTACTGTAACCACTGCAATAGTTTTTCGATAACCTGCGTGCCTTGCATAAAGCACATTATGCATTTCTTTTAACACATATTTTTCAACTCCTATGAATTAGGCACATAAATTATGCCCATGTACATGAGGATTCCATCCTCTCTTAGCTCATAATATTGAATTTTCTGCTGCAAAATACCTTGCTGTAATTTTGCCTTTATCTCCATATAATGTTAATCTGATTTTGCAACCTCTAAAATTCTATCATTTAAATCAGATATGTACATGATAATGGTTATAGCATGCATCTCATGCACCTACCTGCTAAGTGCAACAACCACCTTGTTCTGTTTACCTTTGATATGTTTTATATCAATGCCATACTCACTAAGGAATTCAAGCCATTTGCGTTGTCTGACATTTAAAGTTGGTTGTCCAAACAAATATTTCAGACCACTATGGTCTGTCATTAGCTCAAATCTCTTTCCTATGAGATAATGTCTCCACATCATCAAGGCATGGACTATGACTTCCAATTCTTCACTGAAATCAAAAGAAAACTCTTGAATTGTAGGTTCATGAATAGATTCAACTTTCCGATTCTGAAGTTGTATCACTGTGTTGTTCCTTCACTGACTGTTGATGAAAAGCATCATCATCATCAACATCATAGAGAAGGTTGTGTTGAACAAAAACTAGTTCAGAACACTTCATTGGCTATTGATTTTTGAGATCTATCAACTCATCATTCAATGGCTGGGATAGAGATTGAAGAAGTCTAACTTTAGCTTGCGTCACTTGCAAACAAGTTAGCACTAATTGAAGAGTTTTTTTGTTCAATATCACTGTGTTGTCTTCAGTGGTGTTTATTAGAGTGTTCAATAACTCTAATAATTCATGACTTCGCTCCATTTGAACACGCTCGCTTGAACTTCTCGTTCACTTGCTCTTCTCACTCGCTTGAACTTGCCTTGCTTGAGATTTCTTCCAGGAAGTTGAGGATGCCGGTTACCATCGAAAATGCATCCCAAAGTAGTGATGTTTACAATGATTTGAGTTTCAAGTACTCATCCTTGTCAATTACGACTCAAAATGACTCTAGGGTGT
>JZKD02S1668631.1:1144006-1165421 GCA_000966675.3 Picea glauca
TGCTAAAATCTGAGTACACAATGGAGATCTGAATTTGCCTTGGATATACCTTCACTTTCTAAGATTTCAACAATAAAATTATGATGCTGAGAATAGATGGTTGAATATGAAACCAAGGGCGAAAACTAATGATTGTTGTTGCATGCCAAAGATAATGACTCAAAGTGATTTTTTTCCTTGTTGTATGGTAGCATAGGCTTCTTTTGTTGCTTGCAATAACTATGGGAAAGGTGCCTCTAAAACAAGCCACTATAGAAATTTCTTTTTAAATTTTGGGTGGAGACATTGTTTCAATTGCCTTTTAATAACAACTTCCTTTCATTAGCATTTGTGTAGACAACTACACATGTTTTTTCATAATGGCAATAGAGGCTGCCACAAAATCATCATACTACCACCCAAGAGAACCATTTTCATGCTTCCATGGTAAATTTTATGAGCACATAACCCTCTTTTAAACAATGATGTATATCGACAAGCGAGAAAAACAAACACAATGTTCATATGGGAGGGCTAGGCATTAATGAAAGGGTTAGCATCATAATCATTCTTGAGACATCCATTAACTTCATAGCCTATCAAATCCTTATAACATGTATGATTCAAATCCATATAACACATATAACTCTTTTAGTGCTGCATAGTCTTCAATATTTAACACTTTATCTTTAAGTGTATCTTCCATATGTGCTGCAAAATAATTAGCATCTTTTCTCGTAGCTTTTCCTTAGCTGCAAGGTTGCAACTTCTCTTATAGTTAGTCTCTGATAGGATGAAACTTTATTATTTATATGGTTTATATACCACTAAAATAATATGATAAGAAGATGAACAAAACATATGGTTGTTTCAATTTTAACTTTACTTAGATTTTCTTAAATACCACAAAATAATACAATAGGAAGACGAGGTTGTTTTAATTTTAATTACTAACTACTATTTTTAAGATACCACTAAAATAATATGATAATAAGTTGAACATAACAAAAAGTTGTTTTAATTTTAACTTTATTAATTTCTATTTTTGAAAACGACTAAAATAAGAGAATACGAAGATATTTTTTTAGACCAAAAAATACCCTTCTAGTAGATTCAAACAATTATCTATAGCATCTGTATCTATTAGTCCTTCAAATAATGGAATATAAAAATTTACTTGTACCTTAAAGAGGGTTGCATGGCCACTTGATGAAGATGTGTCTCCTGTGGGAAACTGCCAAAGGATCTGTGCAAAGTTGTCCATGATTTCGTTCCTTTGTTGTGCAAGGGATTCCTCAAGCAATAGTTTAAAAGGATCTCCCGCTCCATATTTCTTCTCGTCCCCCATGAGTTGTTGTCAGGTTCGGCGTGACTGAACTTGCAAAGGCTCGACTGGTTCAAGTCCCAACTTCTTGTACCCAGATCTTGTCGGGGACATGCACAGAGAAAAATAAATGAAGAGCAAACCTCTCTGATACCACTGATATGGACTTATAAGAGGAATGAAATAAATCACAGACTAAATACAATAACAGAGAGATACAGAGAACAACAAAAAATATCAAGTGAACAATAACTTCTATTGAATAAATAAATTAGGTTGAAACTGTAAAACCGAAAACAACTTTCTCGAATGGTGGTAGCTATCTCTGAGAAGAGATGTGGTTGCTAGGTGCCTCCATCTGAGAAGAATGATTACAATGAGACTCTAGAGGCCTTTTTAACATTACTCATGAATTCCAAAACCCTAGACATCCAAAAACCTAACCCTAGGAGATGAAACGCCAAACGTTATGTGGGCCCCGATGGGTAAGTTGGTACCTCAACTTCTTGAGTCATAACTTTTGCATATGACCTTCGTTTTAGGTGCGTGATAGCATGTTGGAAAGCTATTTTCGAGAACTACACAGTATGTCATCAAACTTTGACTCCATCTACAATATGACTATGGCAAGCCAAAAAAAATTGTTTAGGGCCCCAAAACGGCCTTGGAAGTACAGAAATATCTCCTCACATGAAAACTTCCAAAATAAGCCAGTTGGATTAGGTGGGCGTCCACCAATATCCACCTGGCAGCTGTGTAGAGCTTTAGAAAGCCCAAAAAGTGTAGAACCCACAATTACAAAGAATTACAGAAGAACATGCCGAAATAAATTGTCAAAAGGAGCCAGCTGGAATAGGTGGGTGGCCACCAATATCCACTTGGATCAGAAAACCATGGAACACTTTTCTTATATTTCAAAAGAATACATTCATTGGAAGCACCAACTTCCCAATTCTCCAGCTGCAACTGGAAGGTGGCTCCAACTCCCTATTTGCAATCTCCAACCTGAAGGAAGCTACAACTCCCTAAATTCTTTGGCTCCAACTAGAAGGAGGTTACAACCCCCTATGTTCTCTGACACAAAATGGAAGGTGGCTACAACCACCTTTCCTTTCCCCGTCCTACCGCCTTGAAATATAAATGTAGACCAACCTGTCACTACCACTGATACATGAACCTATCATTGGACTTGTCACTGTTACTGACAGTGATACTGAACTATCTCATCAACATATTCAACCAACCATATCTACTCACATAGGCCATATGCCAAGATCACCACAAACAACTCTCAACCATATCAACAAATGCCTCAAACAAATAACATATGATATGCTTCAACCATGTACCGTAAGATATGCCATAAACCATGTACTAAAAAATTACCAAAACTCTCAAGATGTGCATCAAGCATAAACCATAATCTCCAAAAAATCACCAAGCCATGCCACCAATATGATCCATAACATTACCAAGATATAACCCTAAAAAATTACACAATGACATACTTCATAACCTGTGACAACTTTGGTGCATAATCATACCTTGTTGCAACTGGAACAAGCATCCCCTTTACTTTACCTCATCCTTGCTACCTCATATTCTCCAATAGATCAAGTGTTCACTAGATAGATATTCAATGAACTTGTGTGTAAGAATGAGAGACTCTTGATGTGTATTTATACTCTTCCATATAATTGTTTTTCAACCACTTTACCCTTAATTAATTTCTTGTTGTAACCACTTTACCCTTAATTAATTTTTTGTTACCATTGTTTTACTCTTGAACCGTTTTACCCTTTTTCCTAATTATAGGGTAATAATTGTTTTACCCTTTTTCCTAATTTTAGGGTCATAAATGTTTTACCTTTGTTCCTAATTTTAGGGTCATAACTGTTTTACCATTTTTCCTAATTTTAGGGTCATAACCGTTTTACCCTTTTTCCTCATTTTAGGGTCATAATTGTTTTACCCTTTTTCTTAATTTTAGGGTCAACCTGTACTTTCTTGTTACAACCACTTTACCCTTTCATTAAATACTTCTAACCAACTAGGGGTTTCTTGACCATTCTTTGGGGCTTCCAACTTCACAAGGCCATAAATACTCAACCATGAGGTGGTGTACCACATATCACCAGAAATGACATAACGAGGACTATCCATCTATGAGTGTATTACCTGCATCTACACTATCCTTCATGTCCATATTACTCAATCAACTTTGGGTACCAAAACCACATTGTTGGGGCTTCTTCAAGGGTTGACATCAATGACAACCAATCTTTCAACATTTCCAAGTCTAAACTAGATGCTAGAAATATTTTGTTGTTTATCCTTTAATGTGTATATATTCATCCTAAACATCAATAGCACTTATGCCATTTTTTGATCCTTTTTATCATTTGTCTGATTACTTGAATATTATTAAATACAAACACTCATATATCAATGGTCATCCACACACTCATGAGAACATTGTAGGATTCATAAATAGCTATAGATGCTCATTGTTAAGTGAAAATTGTTCATTTTAGGAACACTCCAATGACAAAGAGTTCTTTATGAAAATAAAGGCATTTAGATTTGTAGTTATTCATGCAATATGTAGTTTGTTTCCTAGTGACGAGTTGTTAATAAACTATAAGTTTCATAGACCACCAATCACTTGTCAAAGATGGATTGCATTGGGAATACCTTTAGACGTCCCCTTAGGGTGTAAGAAAAAGATCATTGATTAATTATATTTTTGGATTTTCAATGGATTTAATGTAAATGCCTTTCTTAATTCAATATTTGTTTTATAAACCCTGGATGGGGTGTCATCCTAACGATACCCCCACTCATTCTTCGTGGAGGTTGTGCCAGCTCGTGGAAAACTCCTCAACTCATTCCTCCACTGGATAAGTTTAGTCTCGTTGAGGTTAATGCACAGTACTGACCAGATCACCAAGTGTGCGGGATGCCTATCATTTAGGTGGGTTCTTGCAGCAGAGAAATTAACGCTCATTACTATCCTTCATTCTCTATGATGCCGAATTCAATTCACCATTCTTTGTCTCTCGATATGGCTGACCATTTCAACTCTGGGAGGGGCGTATTGTTGTTCTCCGGTTCTTGGGACTTTTCTTCTATGTTCAAATGTTGTGCTTTGTCTCCGCTCTAGGGCTCATTCTCCATCAAGGTACAATTCTCTTTACCTCCAATTTATTTCTGAGGATGCGAGAATGTGATTGTTCCTCCCATGGCAGGTTGAATGCTCACTACAATGAAGCGGGGTCCTCATTCAATCTCACTGGTTGAGCACCTGAGAATTCTCCCCCCCATGATCCTAGAGCCTAGACTGATTTCGAGGCCATGGAGACATGGAGCTGCCCAGTCCTTGAGGAATTTCTAGACTTCATGGCCATAGATAATAGTTCCACGCCACCTCCAAATTCTCCAAACGACCATATTGCCTCTCCTAATAGGTCCCAGAGCTCCTCAAACTCTTCATCCCCCACTGAATCATCACACACCAACATAGAAGCTATAATTGTGAGCCCTCACATCCTCTTAGCTCCCTCTCTAGAGAAACGATGTTAAATATCATCTTTGAGATGCACAGTGAAATAATAGAATTGAAATTTAGTATGGAACAACTTCACTATCGTTTCTCTCAACTCATGGCGATGCAAGCAAACTCAATTCTTCAACGCTCCATTCCAGGAATGACTGCTTAGGATGCCATCATGCTATGTGATCCCATATTTCTTCCACTGTGTAGTTCTTCTCAATAGGGACATGTTCTGCATCATGAATATCTATGTTCTTTTGACAGTTTTTTAGTTTTAGTCTAAGCTATAGTCCTAGCTTACTTTCTACAACTCATGGTAAGTTAATTGTTTTGTTAAACTATCTAGACATAATATCTACTTTAAGACTGCATTAGTTTTTGACCCCTTGGGGAGCTAATAGACTTGAAAAGTGGTTTCGATGGGTCGTATTCCTTCTATGGAAACCCTGTCGGATGTATTCAACATGCATGTACATTACTCTTTTTAGCAGGTAATACAATATACTATCTTACAAAACAAAATATTTGTTTTATAAAGTGGTTGATTGCATGTGTACTATTGGAAAACAATTTCCTTCTTCTAATAAATGTTTGGTCTAATGTTTGAACATACTAAATGCAATGTGTTTACTAATATCATTGATTTAATGTTTAATATTTTACAATCAAAATTCTGATGATGAGAGACCTATCAACCATATACCATTGCACCTCGCCAAGAATGGTTGCATCAACCACCTATTCAATTCCCACTATTTCTCAAGTCAACAATTTTGAACGTCTATAGTAACATTGTTTCTTCATATATGGGGGATGAAGAAAATGATATATAGGTTGGTATGGATGATTTCTTATGGGATACCCATGCCATGGAGGATATGTTGTTACATGCATTCCAATAAGATGAGCCCGGGGATGATGCTCATATTATCAATACCTTCTTCAAAAGCCTAAAATTTGCTTCCACCACCGATCTCTTTGGACATGAGTGAAGGTCTACCCAACTAGGGGTAGGAATGTTACTGTAATTGCTACAATAGTTTTCTGATAACCTGGGTGCCTTGCATAGGCACATTATTCATTTCTTTTAACACCATATTTTTCAACTCCTGTGAATTAGGCACATAAATTATGCCCCTGTACATGAGGATTCCATCCTCTCTTAGCTCATAATATTGAATTTTCTGCTGCAAAATACCTTGCTGCAATTTTTCCTTTATCTCCATATAATGTTGATCTGATTTTGTAGCCTCTAAAATTCTATCATTTAAATCAGATATGTACATGATAATGGTTGTAGCATGCATCTCATGCACCCAACTGCAAAGTGCAACAACCACCTTGTTCTCTTTATCTTTGATATGTTTTATATCAAAGTCATACTCACTGAGGAATTCAAACCATCTTCTTTGTCTGACATTTAAAGTTGGTTGTCCAAACAAATATTCCATACCACTATGGTATGTCCTTAGCTCAAATCTCTTTCCTATGAGATAATCCCTCCACGTCTTCAAGGCATGGACTATGACTTCCAATTCTAAATCATGAGTGGCATAGTGTCTCTCATGCTCTTTTAACTTCCTTGATTCATAACATACCACATGTCCATTTTGACTAAGGACTCCCCGAAGCCATTTTTTACAAGCATTTGTGCATACAATGAAGTCTTCATTTGGATCAACAATCCTTAATATTGGGGTACTTGTCAATAAATACTTCAAGTGTTGAAAGATTCTTTCACAATGAACGGTCCATTCAAATCTCACACCCTTCTTTTGCAAAGAAGTGATTGGGTGTGCAATCTTTGAGAAACCTTCAATAAATCTTCTATAGTAACTTGCAAGTCGCATGAAATATCTCACCTCTGAGACATTCTTTGGTATTAGCCATCCCTCAATGGCTCTTATCTTTTTCAGATCCATTGTTATCTCTTCGTCTGATATGATATGGCTCAAATAATGGATCTGCCTTTGATAAAATGAGCACTTGCTCAACTTTGCATATAGCTAATGCTCCCTCAATATTTGTAGCACCGTCCTCAAGTGTTGCTCATGCTCTTCTTCAGATTTAGAGTAAATAAGTATGTCATCCAAAAATACAATGACAAGATTATCTAAGTAATCTCTTAAAATACCATTCATTGAACACATGAAGACAACTGGTGCATTTGACAACCCAAATGGCACCATTGTAAATTCATAATGACCATACCCTATTCTGAAGACATTCTTGTTGATATCTTATTCTTTAATCCTCACCTGATGATAGCTTGATCTAAGGTCAATATTATAAAATATTTTTGCATCTTTCAACTGATCAAAGAGATCATCTATCCTTGGCAAAGGGTACTCGTTCTTCACATTCAACTTATTCAGCCGCATGAAGTCAATGAAAAGCCTCAACGTCCCATCCTTCTTTTTCACAAATAACACTGGTGCACCCCAAGGTGACACACCTGAGCATATATACCCCTTCTTCAGAAGCTCTTCAAGTTGCATTTGCAATTCCTTCAATTATGGTGTACTAATCTTGTAAGGATTCTTGGATACTGGGGTTGCTCTGGGCATAAGAGTGAGAGAAATCAATATCTCTGTTGGGTGGCAACCCCAATGTTTCTCTAAATACATATTCAAACTCTTTTAGGACTTCATAGTCTTCAATATTTAACACTTTATCCTTAAGTGTCTCTTCCATATGTGTTGCAAATAATTGACATATTTTCCGAAAACTTTTCCTTAGCTGCAAGGTTGCAACTTCTCTGATAATTAGTCTATGATAGGATGAAACTTTATATACCACTAAAATAAAAGATGAACAAAACATATTGTTGTTTTAATTTTAACTTTACTTATATTTTCTTAAATCCCACAAAATAATACAATAAAAAGACGAGGTTGTTTTAATTTTAATTACTAACTACTATTTTTAAGATACCACTAAAATAATATGATAAGAAGCTGAACATAACAAAAAGTTGTTTTAATTTTAACTTTATTAATTTCTAGTTTTAGAAACGGCTAAAATAAGAGAATAAGAAGATTGAACGTACCATATGGCTATGAAACAAAACAACAAATTAGAGTTGATATTTCATCTAGCCAACTATAAATCCCATAGCTTATGCTTGATTTGGCCATGAGACTCTCTTTCAAAGACAATATGTTACTACAGTGAATATTTCTAAGTGTACACAGACTTATCCATATGTTTTATTTTCATTGAGGATACTAGCTATTTCCATCTTTCACTGGTTCAAATGTGTTCATCGTGGCAACTTTAATCTTTGTCTCCTTAAAAAGAGCTCATTAATCATGGGAGGCTATTGGATTAACCAAGGAGGTGTGGGTTAGTTAATGATGAAGTTATGTACAATAAATTTTGAGAACCCATGGAGTACAAGTCGAGGGTCTATCCTTCTCCAACCTTGCGAAACAATCCTAAAAGAAACAGAAGATACCTAAACAAGCTAAAAAGGTGAAACACGAAGGAGTCAAGAAGACAAATGCAAGTCCAAAGTCGAAACCAAACAAGGGCTTTGCTAGAAGAGGGGCCCTAGCCTCTGCAAATGAGCTTCACTACACAACAAAGAGAGTATGGCTTTCTTCACCCTTTGGCGCTCTTTTCTGCAGTGGCGTACATGAGGTCCCCTGGTTTTTTGTGTGCACATGTCTAATGAAATCACTATAATTTACTACTAGATAAGATAGGTCTCCCAAGTGCATGTAGATTTCTTATTCTTTCAGTATCCATGGGACAAACCAATGTAGATGAATTTGAATCTCCTTGGAGGAATAATAAACTCTGCATCCTTCCCATGACGCAGAAGGCCCAATCGATCTGCAATTCCTATGGGAAATCATGTGTGTAATAACGCCTATTTCAATGGGACAATGGCTTGAGAGAATTTGAGTCTTGTAAAAAAACAATTATGAATTTTTGCTCTTTCGAACAAACTCTGTAGGCCAAACCGAACCTGCATTACAGTCCCTGCCTCCCTGAATGCAGCTTTACTTGTTAATTTAGGATTCAATATATGACTTTTGGCTAAAAACCATGGATAATCACCCCCGACTAGAAAATGATTCTAATCATTTTTGTGAGTAGTAATATAAAAATTAGAATTAATGAAAAAGCAATGTTTTAAAATAAACTTATTCAAAGGCTTCATCATGTTGTTGTGACTCCCTTTTTTATCATTTGTCACTATATATCTCAGCCTCGAATTCTTTGGCCTAGTCGGAGTCTTTGCTTTCTTGACCAAGCAAGTATGAATATGTGGCTCCTTTTGAATTGTATAAAACTTCCAACTCTTTGGCCTTCCCGGAGCCTTTGTTTTCTTGACCGAGAATGAATGAGTTTGTGGCGCCCACATATATATAAAATTAAAAGCATGGTGGCTCTCGGAAAAATGAATCGACACGCTTTTGCAAGAGGCCGACCGAAGATTGTGGCCCACAATAAACGCGTTTACGGTCCCGTAGGGCTCATTCTTTCCAGAGTCCGCGTGCCTGATACGCACCGACCCACCGACATGGCTGGAACTCGCCAGATTGTGAAAGGCGCGTTAAAGTCACCCATAACAAATTCCTAAATAAAACGGATACTGTAGTCAATTGAGTCTCGGGTGTCATCCAGAAGTGCGGCAGTCCACAGACCAACAGGAGAGACACAAATACCTATACCTGTCTCTCGCTCTGCTCCATCTGCGCTACCGTTTATCTTCATCATCTTATTTCTCCGCTGTATCCAACATTAATGGCTTCGTCCTCCGCCTCCTCCTTTGCATCTCCCAGCACCGCTGTGTTCATCAACCATCGCGGTGTCGATGTCAAGAAAACCTTCGCTCGTTCTCTTTACCTTCGCCTTCTGCAATCAGGATGTAGAGCCTTCCTGGACAATGACGAGTTGCAAGAGGGCTACAGTCTCTCTTCTCAGATAGAAGACGCGATTCGAACCGCCTCCATCCATGTGGCCATTTTCTCCCCGCGATACGCGGAATCAGCATGGTGTCTCAATGAGCTCCTCCTGATGCTGGAGTCGACGGCTCCCATCATTCCCGTCTTCTACCGTGTGACGCGTGCTCAGGTTCGATGGAATCGTAGAGGCGATGGAGTGTACGGTCAAGCCCTGCGCAGGCTGGAAGAGAAGAGAGTATACGATCCCCAAACTCATGAAACGAAGCTGAGATACGAGTCCAACACCATTGAAAATTGGAGAAACGCTCTGTCTTTCCTGGCAGACATGAGCGGTTTCGAGCTAGAGGCGTATGATGGGTGAGAACAAAACCTCACCTGTATTGTATTACTTTATTATGTTTGATAGATATACAGAGACTTTTGTTTCTCACTAGTTATATTCATTATCTTGCTAATAACCAGGGAGGAGTTGGTGTTGCTTGATAAAGTCGTGCATTATGTGTCGAGATTGTTCGCAAAACCATCATTGTATGTAGCGGAGTATCCAACTGGGTTGGACGAAAAAGTGAAAGAATTTGAAAATAAAGTTTTATTTCAGCGGAGTGGAAAACCTCGCGTTGCGGGGATCTTTGGGCCTGGTGGTGTAGGAAAGACAACCCTGGCCAAAGAAATCTTCAAGCGGATGAGCTCCAATTACAGTAAATCCTGCTTTCTTAGTAAGGTGAAAGATCATGCAGCCGAAGGCACTTTAACTTATTTGCAGTGGCAACTTTTCAAGAGTTTGACTGGATGGGCCTATAGACACTATCGGCCAATAGACAGTATCGATGAAGGTAAAGAGACTCTTCAAAAGCATCTCTCATCTTCTAATGCCTTGATTGTTTTAGATGATGTAGATGACGAGGATCAGGTTGATGCACTTGTGCCCGTTAAAGCCATTCTTTGCTCAGATAGCTTCATATTGATTACAAGTCGAAGTAAGGACGTCCTCACAAGCTCAGGAGTCAAAAGCGGGTCAATTTATAAGTTAACCGGTCTTAATGAACAACACTCGAGAGAGCTCTTCTGCTCGCATGCTTTCTCCCAAGGATATCCGCTTCAGGGGTTTGAATCAATGGTAGATAACTTTTTAGAAGCCTGTGGTGGATTGCCTTTATCATTGAAAGTGCTTGGGGCACTTCTTTATGGTAAAGATTTTCATGAGTGGGAAGAAGAATTGAAGAGTCTTCAAGTGATACTTCCCACTGAGATACAATACAGTCTTCAAGTGATACTTCCCACTGATATACAAAAGAGTCTTCAAATTAGTTACAACGCACTCAATTTAGTGGAAAAGCAAATCTTCCTAGATATTGCATGTTTCTTCATAGGAGAAGACAGGGACAAGGCCATAAGGATATGGGACGGGTGTGGGTGGAGAGCCCGTTCGGTATTTCAAAATCTACAAAACAAGTCTCTTGTCGAGGTTGACAGCGAAAACTACATAAGAATGCACGATCACGTGAGAGACGTGGGCAGAGATTTGGCAGAGCAAGAGCCTAGAGGTCGTCTTTGGCGGCCAATTGACAGCCTTTCTGATGATGTATCCCAGCAATCATCTGTACGTACTTGAAGCTCTACTTGACATTATGTAGTGTTCTCGAATGTATGCTCAGATAAATGTAGATTTCAAGTTGTGAATTCTTAAACTTTGCAAAGATTTCATTCTTGTTTCTAACTTGTTTTAGAAAACAATTTAGGTGCGTGGAATTTACATGGTTCAAAGAAGATCTAGGCAATCCTTCGAAGACTCTGTGCAGCTGAGCAATCGTTTCTTTAATTTCACATTAAGCAATCGCTTGTTTGATGTGGGAAATCGTCTCATAAGTTTGGCTTTCAGCAAGTGCTTTGTTGATATGGACAATCGTTTTAATAATTCCACATTCGTTGATATGAGCGGGTTACAGCTGCTGAGAGCTGAAGGCAATTGTTTGGACAGCATATCCAACGGGCTGAGACACTCCGATCTTGTATGGCTCCGCTGTGATGGCTATCCGTACACCTCCCTGCCTGTCTGGATTCCGAAAAAAAATTTAAGAGTTTTAGAAGTGACCGGGGCTGAACTGGAAACATTGTGGCAGACTGAAAATGAGGTACATGCAAATGCCCCCAATTTTTTATAAGAATGTTTGTGGTTCTCCGTTCTTAATGTACAATTTGTATAGGCAGGTCGTGGTTTTAAAATTTAAAATATTCACATTTAAGAGTGCATTGCATTGCAGGCACCTTTGCAGTTAAGGGAGTTGAATATTAGATCTACTCTTTTACGGGTTCCGGAGTCCATAGGGCAGTTGAGATACCTGGAAAAGATTGACTTGTCTGGGTGCAGGGATTTGCAGACGTTGCCACCTTCTTTGGGGAATCTAGCAAATCTGAAGTATATTAACTTGAATGGCTGTTTCAGGTTGGAAAATCTGCCAGACTCCTTCGGGAATTTACGTCGACTTCAACATCTCTCTTTAGCAGGCTGCTCAATCTCAAGCATACCATTTGGAAATATCAGGACGCTTGATAGCTTAGACCTTTCAAATTGTCGGAGATTGGAAGCATTGCCTCCCCAAGTCACAGATCAACGCCCCCTAAAAGAATTAAATTTGAAGCATACAAACTTAACAGAATTGCCGATTGCTATCGGAAACCTAAGCCATTTGGAAATTCTGAAATTACAATGCCCTCTATTGGAGATGCTGCCGTCTTCGCTCGGTAAACTAACGAGCTTAGAAGAATTAACACTTCATTTCTGCGAGAAATTGAGACGCTTGCCCGAGTCTGTTGGAGAATTGGCTCATTTAACGACCCTGACCATACATTATGCACAGATAGAGTATTTACCAGTCGATGTCATGCGGTTGAACAATCTTGAAATTTTGAAAGTCACGGGGTGTCCGCTACTTGAAGTGCCATTTTGCAGTGTGGAAAAGGTTAGATTGCTGGATTCATCTGTTGACAAGGGCTACATGATTCGACTCACACACTTAGACTTGCAGGGGACGAGATTACAGGAATTATCATTTTGTGAAGGGGTGTGCCCCAACCTACAACGCCTCAACGTCAGCTATTGTCATGAACTAGTGGTTATTGGAGCATTGCCAACAACACTAATATCTCTGGACTTGCAGGAATGTCCTGCATTGAAGGAAATAAAAGGGCTTTTAGGTCTCGCAGAACTTCGACTACTGGACATCAGCGGATGCGACAAAATAGAGGACCTGCCAGATCTGGACGCGTTGGGTTCTTTGGTGTTGCGGGCAGATGGATGTGATAAGCTGCAGCGCATGGGGAAAAATCATGTGAACATGAGAAGAAAATCACAGGACTCTTCTGATTTAGTTAGTGGAAAGAAAAGAAAACCATGAAGTTTGTTCGTGTTAGAACAAGGAACAAAGTGTTTTGACTTTTTGATTCATTTCATGTATGTGATTCATTGTATTCCGTTTAAATTTATTAACGCAGGCAAGATGGGTCAGGAATATTATCATTAATATTGTATGAAGTTTTTTTAAGCGATGAGGAGTATTTTACAGTTAAACATGGATATAATTAATTAATATTGTAGGAAGATATTTTTAAGTGGAGTATTTTACAGTTAAATATGGATATCATTAATATTTTATGAAGTTTTAAAAGTTGTAATAAGTAGTATTTTATGTTGTAGTTTAAATGTTATATATTTTGTTTTTTTTGGAATGGTGATAAATAAAAAGTATTACATGTTATATATATATATTTTAAATAAAAAGTTTGTATTATTTTAAAATATTAAAAAATGGTATATGTCAAAATCAGGGATGATTTTAGGGGCTAAATTTTGTGCATGGGTTAATTTTCCATGGTTTTTCCAAAAATGAGATTAGCTATTTTAAAACCGATTCGCCCAAATTTTATAGGATAAAATTATTTTACCTTAAAAATCACCAAAATTTTATAAAAACTACATAAAATACTTAGAAATTTGAATATTTTTAAAAAAATATGGCCAAACATTCATAGTTGAAATATGAAGGATTAGTAATATTCGCCAAGATTTCTACATTTTAAAATAAATTTCCATCCTTAAAATCATCCTTGGTCAAAATATACTTCAAAACCTACCCATTTGTTGTGCCATATGTATGGAAACTAGAACAGGTGGCATACAAAGTTCATAGGCAAGTCAATATATCAAAGTTTTACTACTACATAATTTGATTGTAAATGCACCTTAACTGGACCTGAGAACATAACAGTAAAAAAACTAAACTTGTGGCGAACCTAGACTTCCATCATGTCGGAAAGTGAAGGCAAATGGTTGGCAACAAGTTGGGCAACGACTCTTCGCAGGCTCGCTTGAAAGAGAATCAAACAACATATCTAGACCATTGTTGAGGATGTGTTGGCTTTGAGTTGGTCCGCCATATCTCGTCTCATCTCGAAGATCAGTTTTAAATGGTCCTCTGTGAATCTACGAGGACTGAGAAAATCATGGCTTGACAAAGGTTGGATGGACTGGCTCATCCACATGCAAATTCAGATGGGTCTCCTCCTCTGCTCGACAGTCATCCAAATCAATCTTGGTGGCCTCATTGAGTGGTTCTATGACATTTGGAGTTGTGCCTTGAATGGATTCGTCCCGCCACTGTGGAGGGATTTCCTCCACCACACAACCGCCCATAGCAATATCGGGATAATCCAAAGGGAGGGAATTGTCGGTTAGTGCAGTCGGCTCCTTGATGTCCTCCCCCCAATTTGGAGGAATTTCCTCCTCCACTAGACAACCACTATGATTTAGCACAGGGTTGGGAAATTGAGGCATTGGTTGGGCATCATCGTGCCAATTTTGATTAGAGTAGGGATGGATGACAGAGTTGCTACCAAGATTAGGACGTAAAGAGGGTGGGCCTGTGCATCGGTGCCGTCCTACCAAACTGTAGTAGACCGACCCGTGTTTGGGCTTGACTCTCTCACGAGGCATGGCGTCGACACAATTGAAGGAGGAATTGAGAAATAAGTTGTACACGAGGGAAGGAAAATGAACAGAGGTTTGGCTCCTTTGGAAGGAGATTGCAGGTGGAGAATGAAGAGCCAAATGCAAACATAGGAGTAAATAACCGAACCAAGTGCTTACCTTTAAGATGACAAGAGAAATGGCAGGGAGGGGCACAATGAAGGTCGAGGTGATGTCTCCCTACTGCATCGTACCATCTCTGGAGGGCCAAGACTGGTGCAAAATGTGCGCCATTAATCTCCCCTGACTGTCCCAGTGCATTAACGCCTTTCTAGTTTGAATGCTAGGCATAGTGAAATGACAGAGGGAGAGGCTGGCGGCAAAGGGCTTTAACTGCACTCATCACCTAAGTGCCATGTATCAAGGGGTCGACAGGTGTCACTCCATCCGGGGACATTTTTTTATCTCTTAAATATACATAAATTAGGAGTTAAAAGCAATCTATACTTACATAAAAAGAGGAAATTATTGAAATATTTAAATATACACAAACAAATTTAATAATTGAAATAGTAAAAATAGACACCTCACCAATTATATAGTATTTTTAATAACAATATTATCTTATGTTTAATATGAAAATAAGTAAATAAAACTTACTTTTGAAAAGGGTATTAATAGGGAAAAAACTTATACCATTTGAACATAACTTATTTCATCTGGAAGCCATTAATATATAAATTTAAGTAAAAATATTTCTATTAAATAATTTGATAAGTGATTCCATTGAGAGATTATTATTATAGCTTAATTTGAGGGAGATGTGTAATTTCGTGCTCAATGTGGAGTTTGTTGGAACATCAACTTAAGTAGGTTCATCACATCTTTGGATCCCCTGAAGATAGTCACTTGATAGTTCACAATGGACTATGGAAGTTGATTAAGTGATCCATTGAGTGGTTGACTGGGAACTTGACTAATTGGTTAATTAAACTAGAAGAGTCAACCTATGCATAGAAGAAGGAAAAATTCAAGGTATTTGTTATGCGCCCTCACTAATATAAGTGGACCTTATCCTCCTAACTTCAACAAAGTTCATTACATCTTGGTGCTAGATAAGATGGCCCTATGGGTCAATTTACAACAACAATAAAGTGTGAAATATGTATGTTGTATGGAAATATTTTGGCTTCTTATACTTCTATGTATGCTGAGCTATGATTATGTGTGCTTAAGTGTTGTAATGGTGTCTTTAGAGGCCACCTCTTCTTGAAATACATAACTCTCTAATGGACTTAATTCCCTAGTTCTCCAACATGGTATCAAATCTATTAGTTTGAGATCTAGTCTGTTGTCTACAAGTCTTTTGGAGGTTGTTGGTTGCACACACTCCTGAAGAGTCAGATATCTCTGGTAGATAAACTCGCGGTTTTGAATTGCAAATTGAATTTGCGATTAGATATGTAGATCCACATCGTGTGATCCAAGCAAGAGTCTGTGGTTTTGAATGGCCACAGTTATGGCACATGGCACAAGATATGGAAACACTATTGAAGAGTAAATCACTTTGACAGTTCACAAAGGTTGTGGTTCCAGATTTGAAGTATGAGCACTAGAATTTGTCATCGATGAGAAGAATAAGAAGGCTATAGGAGTCATAACAACCTACATCTGTAGGGAGATTCACTTTCATATAAGTGGGATCAACTATCTAAATGTTGTCTGGAATATGAGCTGAAGACTCTGTTGATGAGATCGAGAAAGTCCAGTTATGAAAATTGAGAAAGAGTTGATCTTTTTATATCCTCTCTCCTTTGAAAGTATCAAAGATTGTTTGGCTCATGTGAAGGAACTTCAATTGAAATTCAATGAATGTAGAAAGGATTTTCCCAAGAAAGGTGGTCAGGTCATAAAACTTATCCTAATGAATTTGAAGACATCCTAAGATGTATTCTATTCAACATTCTATGGTAGTTGGACTTACAAAAAAGAAGATGACAATGATTATTCCTTTGATCCTTTTTGTGGTTTATTAGTTAGGGAAAAATAAAAATTACTTTCAGATGAAGGGAAACTTGAAGTCAAACAACAAGCCCATTTTCTAAAGGGCAAGGGTTGATAGATCTATAGAGAAAGCATTAGGGAAATTTTGAGTTAAAAACGGGCCTCAAAATAAAAAGTATACTATCCAAATCAACTTTAAAAGAACCAATGAGATTCAAGATAACGGTGTCAACCATAAGGGCTATAATTTTGGAGGGAAAGGAAGAAAACTATTTTTTAATCATATTTTCAACTTATCTCCTTATAGGTTTACTCAAATTTCAAGTGCAAACACTCAATGGATGCAGACTTAAAAATATATATATATATTTCTTTCCCTTTGAAAATTCATAACTCTTATTTGAATATTTTCACTATTGTTTTATTATTTTCATTAGGAGGCCTATTTTAGACCTCAAATTTCCCCAAATGACTCGTTGACAATGAAATTAGGAGACAGAACATGATTGCATCAACCAAATAGTTAAGAAGATGTTATGACCCAAGGGGGACATATATGGGGTTAAATGTATATGATATGACCCCAAGGGGGGACACATATGGGGCTGAATGTACATGTAATGTGTAAATATATATGTAATAGGGTCAACCTAATAGTAAAGGGGCCTCATGTGTAGTGTGTGAATAAATATATATAGAGATCATGTATTAATTATTGAGGACATGTGAATTGTGGTGTATGAATGTATTTAAGTATTTGTGAGAAGGTTCTCCTATTATTTAAGGAGTTATTATATAACTCATCTCTCTTATCCAGTAGAAGTACACACCATGTACACCAATGTGAGCATGGAGCACAACTCCAAGATAGATAAGAGATATGGATTACACAATAACTCCTTAAATATTAGGAGAACCTTCTCCCAAATACCCAAATACATTCATACATCAAAAGTCACATGTCCTCAATAATGGATACATGATCTCTATATACACATATTCACACACAACACATGAGGCCCTTTACTATTAGGCTCACCCTATTACATGTACATTTAGCCCCATATATGTCCCCCCTTGGGGTCATATCATATACATTTAATCCCATATATTTTCCCCTTGGGTCATAACAAAAGAAGCATGGTGATTAGACTTCAACTAAGAAATGTAGGAAGAATAAAACTTGTTATTGCGGGAAATTGGGACATATGGAGAAGGCTTGTTAGTAGAAAACTAAAAAGCTATGTAATAAATATTTGTAGATAAAAGATAAACCATTAACTTTAGAATAAAAATTTTACTTCATAAATACCCAAATGCATCCACACAATAGACAACACAAGAATATAGAGAGAATCCTTAAGCCTAGGGTAACACCATCAAATACTTCTTATGGAAGGAATAACTTACAAGCCATGCTTTCTACAACATAATACTCAACATTCAATATATTTCAATACAATGATACTCATGTGTATTTATACTTTCTCATGAATATTAATACTTTCAATCAAGTAGCACAAGCATCCATCCATCCTAATGAAATGTGGAAATGGGATCCAACTATGGCCTTGCCTCCTTGATCTTGATTCTAGTTTCTTCTTTGGTTCCATGTTGTTGTGCTACTATGATATCTCCATGCATTGATTTTATTTTCCATGCACCTCCATATTGGTTTCCTTTCTAGTTCCATGTTGGTCCATAGTAAGTTTTTCGATGCTCACGACCTTGCCTTTATGAATTTTGTTTCTCCATGTGGTGTGGGTGGTGATATGCAACAACCTTAGCTATTGGTTCTTTTGTCTTTGATTATTCAACATGTGGTTCCTTCGACTCATGTCGCTCCTTACATTCTTATTTTTTTATGCCCTTTCTTGGGTTTTTCCTCATGTGCTTTTGTAGGTTCTTCTTCTAATTCAACCATAGACTCTTCATATGATGTGTCAATGCATATTACAATTAGTTTCGTCACAAGGACCTCTTCATATGCCACCTTAGGCCCTTCTTGTTTAGTAAGAGAAATATCCTACAATATCATTTTCTTTTTCTTATACCAAAGCTTCAAAAATTTCTTTTGCACATTAATATTAACCATACCAACTATTTCCATCCAAAGATATCCAAGAACAATATCCACATCATTCATATGTACAAAATGAAAATCTAAAATCAAAACATATTTATCCATAGTAATCTTCAAATTTTGAAAAAATTGAACATTCTCACCTTTAACCTATGTGCTTTGAATATGTTTTACTAGGACTTACAATCTTTTAGCTATGTTAAGATTGGTGAAATTATGCTTTCTACTAGGGTTTATAGAAATAATAATATTTCCTCGGTAAAGACATCCATGAACTTGTAATAGGAAATTGTCACATGAAAATAAAACCTTACTGCTATTTGGATCCATTTTTACAACGTGAGACCACTTGTCCAAAACAAAATTGTTCATATGCGTCATCTAAAAGTGTTTTCCTCTTGTCATAGTTAAGCAACTCCCACCATTTACCGGCATCATTTCTTAAATTAAAATGGAGCCAATATCTATAATGCCTTTCCCATAATGATTTTGTGTACTTTATGTATTATTCAATAATAATACCATTAGATTTTTCTCTAAAAAACATCTTGCTTACAATAACCCGAAAGTAGAATTGGGGTTATGAAGAAATATCTTACTTTCCAATGGAGATCCTTTTTGCGACCATGGTTTTGAAGTGACAAATTTAAAATGATAATTCTCCTTCAATATTGATTAGAATCTCTAATATGACCACAATTATGAAATGTCGCAACCACTTTGCATCTACTAGTGCTAGTCTGGAGAAAACCTCGACATTTTGTCAAAAAATACCTGCTCTACAATATGCACAACAATCACTAGGAAACCCTAAAATAGATTATTTTAAATAAACAATATATTCACTTTCCAGACTCCAATTTGGATGATTCATTTTTTTGAACTTGGGTATTTTTTTTTAGAGGAACTCAAATACACAATTGGTTTCTTTAGATTTTGCACAGAAAGTTTCAGAAATGGATCTGAATGTTGCCACTCTATATTTCCTCTTGAAAATCTATAAAAAATATACTTCCACTTATTTCCCAAGAAAGATCTCTAATACCACTTGTAGTAAACCTTGGTAGATAAAAAAATGAAGATAAATTCTTAACTTGAGAATAAACCCTTAACTTCAGAAATACTAAAATGCATCCACACAATAGACAACACAACAATACAGAGAGAACCCTTAAGGTAGGGTGACACCATCAAATGATCCTTATGAAAGAAATCACTCCACAAGCCATGCTTGCTACAATACAATATGTTAGCACTAGAAGTCACCTTCAAATTGCATAGAAGGTAAGCCCAGTACCCATCAGTTTATACAGTAAATGTAAATGAGTTTTAGGTGGTCAAATGGAGAAGATTCAATGATAATAACGTTCTAACTCAGAAGTCTGGACTAGCATGCATAAGCAATTGAGGTCTGGAGTCAACTCCAGTCAGTAAGTTGGAGTAAGGGTGAATAGAGGGAAGACTTTGGTGAGGAGAGTGTAGAGGTCTTCCATCAGCCTAAGGAGGAAAAACTTAAACACAAGATCCTCTTGGATTCAAATTTCAAGAAAAATGAAAGAAATCATAACAACACTATAATCAAACATTCATCATAATACAGTTACAACAATTCATGTGAATCAGTCATTCATGAACTCTCTTAGTATTAGAGGTAGATAAGATAGGGTAAGAAAGATGACTTAGATTAACTAAGATGTCTCAAAAACAAATACATAACCAGAGAACTAGTGTTCTTCAAAAAAATATTACAATAGAAGGGAGCCTAGCTCAACCATTCGACATTAACAAAATACTAAAACTGCCTATATATACTCAGAAATGTTGCATCCACCAGGACTGTGATCGGACCACTGTATTAATGTTTTCAGTGGGTGCCTGCTCTGTCAGATTGTGCAGGCCTCCTCATGTCAGATGCGAGCCAAGCACAATTATGTGCTTTACAGGAAAATCTATCCGTAAGGAATCTTCGGATTGACAATATGCCTTCACGACCACTCTCTGCATGTTTTCCATTTATGGGGTGAGACGAGGTCTCAACTACCACCCCCATATTCAATAACTACCTTCATCGGGGTTAGGATGAGGCCTGACACCCATGAATGTTTCAGGCGGTGCCCACGACTTCTTTGAGTCAATCCTGACGCCTCGAGGCCCTACAAGTCTTCTTTTGTGGCCAATACGGTGTTGCAGGTGGCAGGCTGATAGCGTATGCAGAGGGGTGATGTGGAGCGAGGTGCTTGGAATGAACTCGTATGACACGATGAGTAAGCAATGACCATGTGGAAGGATGTGGCTAGAGCTGACATAGAATGCAGCGAGGTGACGTGGCAACGTCCGTGAGATGAGGCATATTGGGATGATGATGTGAAGGTGCATAGGCGATGTGGCAAGGGGAAAGAACGATGATAATAGTGGAGGTGACATGGAATGGAAGGAATGGGTGGTGGGAGGCGAGAGGTGGTATGCGAAGGAAAAATGGTGATAGGCCAGGAGGGTGATGAGTGGAGGACATGTGTCAGCGAGAGGGAAGGCGGTAACGGAGAGCGGTTAGCAGCTTAGGTCGGAGGCGGGGGGGGAGTGGTAAGAAGTTTAG
>JZKD02S1668631.1:1214830-1235166 GCA_000966675.3 Picea glauca
TCAAGGCTCAGGTTGTAATCTTTACTTTCCATTAATATGATACAGTGGCATGTCCCTTTCCCATAAAGCTATTTCCCCTTTATTGTATAATTCCTTGATCATATACATAGATTAATTGTTGAATATATTGAACTGCCTTCACTTTGATTGGTTTATGTTGTCTTGACCTTGACTGCACGAGAGCACTGGAGAAAAGTGGGAACAACAAATACTATAGGAAGCGATAATAAGGTATGCCATTCGTTCTTGCCTCCTATTTAATTCAATGGTCAAAATCTAGGGAAAGAGTCATGTCCTGCCTTGCTTTGTTCTAGATCTAGGTGGATCTAGGGAGATCGGTTAGTGTCCGCACCTATAGATTTATCCTATAACAAAATTGGCGACTCCATTGAGGACATCGTCCCATTTTCTTTATGGCTTTTGGTATTTTTATGTGGCCATTTGCTCTGGTTTTACTTTTCTCCTTTCCTGTCAATCTCTGAGTCTTCAGGATATCCTGATAGACCCTCTGGGTCCAGAGGCCTTTTTAAATTTTGCTTCATTTTCCAAAATTTTGTCTATGTTCAGACATTCTCGCACTGTACTTCATTGCAGCTTGCGAGAATTGGTAGGGTTCACACTCTGCCTTTAGCTTCCAGTGCGAGGTTCTCTCACCTTGCTCAAGGGTCACCTGCGAGAATCAGTGATTCTCACACTGTGTAATACTACCAGCCTGTGAACTCCTTTTTTCAAAAATTTTGGATTTGAGTTTTGGCATTTTTGACTGCTCAGATCAGTTCAGGTGCCTTATAAGAGTTTCTTAGACCATTGATTGATTTCTTTCTTTTCTTTGTTTGCATGCATGAACAGTCTTAGGATTTCAATGCTTTTCTTGTCGTTTTTGTCTTGAATTTCGTTTCTTGGCTTTTCTTGGCAAAACCATTCTCTCTGATTTCAGAATCTGAGTGTGTTTGATTAGTTAAGAACCAGTGATTGGTTCAAAGTTGATTTTTATTGGTCTTTATCATTTTCTTACAGTTTGAAAGATCATTTTCTTTTTCATTTGAAAAGACTATATTGGTTTGCTTTTTATTCTTGTCTTCATTGAAAGAGTAGATTGGGTTATTATCATTGCTTGTTCATTCGTTTTCTGATTTTCTGTACTCTCATTGGCATAGTGAGGGTCCTTTTTGGAAAGTGAACAAATTTTTTTCTTTCAAAAAATCGTTTTTGTCTTTTAAAAAAAATTGAAAATCAAATTGTTGAAGTTGTTGAAAAATATACACAGGGAATTGTCATTTGATGCGTGATTTATTGCATTTGCATATTAAAGGAAATTTTTCATTGTAGTTCAAGGTTGATCTAGAAAACTTTATCTTTCCCTCCCATACATAGGATTCATTGAACAAATAGTGATCTATTTCATTCTCATCCTTGCATTGTTGGGTTAGAGTCATACAACATAAGTTTCATTTCCGTTTCCTTTGAGTAAACAACAGCTCTTAATAACACTGTGTAATCATAAAATTTATCTAGTAACTCTTTTCTAGGGCTCTTTAACACCAACATTTATCTAGGCTAGCGCTTTGGAGTAGGAAGAGAGATACACTCTCCAAAAGCATAAAACACACAATAGCATCTTGTGTTAGGGAGTGTTAAATTCCATTTGCAACATCTTGTCCTGGGAAGCCCTTCTCACACAAGGGTCAAGCACGAGGTCGCATTGGTATTGACATAGTTACTCACCTTGCTTTGTTGGTATCAGTGTAGATATTGCACGTATTATGGGGGTCACTCGGAGGTATACCCACAATGATGAGTGGAAGCCTTTTGAGTTGATTTCGGGCTAGATACCCTGCCCTTGCGTGTGGATCGGACTGTCGACTATTCCCCTAGGCTTTATTGTTGTTGGTGGTGACCTTAGTGGCCTATCTCTCTAGGTTCTTACCCAAGGTCACTGTGGAGGGGAAAGTCTTCACGGTACCTAGAATTGACGTTGACCAAACTCACTCAGACTCCTTGGAGGGTATACCCACGATTATGTGTGGGAGCTTGCACCAGGGTGTAAGTCCGTTAAGCAGGTCATCAACATAAATTTTCCACCCTATGCCAACCCCTTCTCATCTCGTTGTTGCAATGTTGGATTTCATCACCAACTAGTGGCTTCAAAATTAGAAGGTCTTGTTTTCTTGGTGATTGCTTCCTAGATTTTTGTTTACTAGCGCATGTTGTTTGTTTCTCGAAGTTGACCATAGGATTTTCTTCGCAAAGTTTGTCACTCGTTCACAATAGCTCTTCCACATCGTTCACGTAGAATGCAAGGTTTGTCTCCAGAACATCCTGAAGGCTCTCAACCCTTGTCTATAGTTGCACCTGAGGGCTCTCCTCAGTAGAGTGAAGTCCAAGATGTTACCACACCACAAGTGGAACGAACTGACTTTCTAGAACATTTTTGAATTACTAATACTTGAGAGGACTTTCGACTTCACCCCGATTCTGAGAGACGTTTTATGTGAGCAAACTCTTCTGGAGAATTAATTGTTGTGTATTCTAGATCTCCGTCAGGACCTGGGGAACAAGATCCTTTTTGGTCTACGGGCGTTTTTCGGTGGGATCTTTTTGGTCCTGGTTCACCTGTGGTCTCCAAAATCAACCCCCCGGTGGTTGCTGAGGCCGAGACTGTACTGTCAACTACCACCTATCACTTTACTCTCCCTGTCGAGATGGCCCATCTTCTAGCTACTACGAGTGTCCCAATCAGGTTCACTGCGGCTATTCTTGCTCCTATAAACACGTAGCGAACGCCCACTGTCACTCCGACACTACCACCCAGATACCATGCATTGAATGCTTCTATTCCAACACCTCCACAAACCCCATCCAGTTCTCGTGGTGGTCCTTCTTCTCCTAGGCACCCTATTCCCAGTTTTATTCCGACACTCCCTCAATTTCCTTCTGGAAGGCCTTTCTTGTCTTCCTCTGGCAATCCTAATCCTAGTGGCACTATCTTGTCCATTACACCAAAATTGCAGACTCCCGTTGGTGGAATAGGTGGTACAATTCAACCTCCTCTTACGGGACACATTCCAATTACAACACAACCTTTGTTTGGAACACAACTTCTGGTTGGAACACCACCTATGATAGGGGGACCAACCCCACCTTTCGGACAAAATATGCCTCCCTCTTTGGCCCAGTATTGGAATCAGCTAATACAAAATCCTCCTCAAACGACTGGGGGGTAGCAGTTTCCTATCCCTACTATAGGCAAACCATATCGAGGGGTACCCAATCCTATTTGGGGTCCGAATGCTCAAACTCATGTCCCCGCTCAAGGTTACAATCCCGTAGCTTACTATCCTCACCAACCACCATCGAATCTGCCTGGGTCTTCCCATTATGAGCAGACCGCTTACGGTCCTACTTGTTTGCCGATAGGGCTTCCTCCCCAAAGCCACCAGTACCCACAGATGAATCGACAACTACCCTTCTTGGCCACTTTGGATCTACCAGATTTGTCCAGGATCTTAAATGATCCAATTCGTCACTCTCCCCAATGGCTGGCTATACTAGCTAAATTACCCTCGGGCATTCCTAAGTTGGACGACAAAGTGGGAGACGACCCAAACAATCATGTTATGAATTTTCACCTATGGTGTTCATCCAACTCATTGATGGACGACTCCATCCGTTTACGTCTTTTTCAACGACCCCTTACCGGTTCTGCTGTGAAGTGGTATATTGAATTTCCATGAGGGTTCTTCTCTGATTTCAACACCTTGGCTATGGATTTCCTTACGCATTACCAGTTACCAATCCATTATGACACGGGAACCGAGATTTTGACTTCCTTCAAACAGACTAAAGGCACTCATATATCTGATCACATCCATGAGTGGCGAAGGAGACGACGTCTCACTAAGCTTGAACTCACCGATCAGTTACTGGCAGAATGGTTTACAAAATCATTTGTGAACGAAATCGGTAAGGACATTACCATGGGTGGCGTTGTCATGGAAGAGCGGGCTATAAGTCGTGCTCAATATCTTGACCTCGTTTATTCGCAAACAAGAACCCTTTACGATTTACTACCTGAGTTACCTCATCCTAATACTTCCAGCACTTCAACTACTCCAGCTGCTTTGCATTCAGCTGACAGTGTGATTGGTATTGCACAAGTCCAATCACATTCTGCTTCAAGCAACAACCCTAAATCTGTTTCTTCTAATGTTCAAAGTGCTCTGTCTCCTGCTCCTCCCGCCAGTAAAACTTCTGAGGTAAATGCAGTGCAATCTACCCCAGTCGGTAAAAACAAATCTAAAAAGGGGAGAGGTAAGAATAAGGAGGGAAAAAATAATTCTCAAGTAGAGCAAACCAAAACTAATCCTATTGATTACCGGGATAAGCACAAACCATGATACCCTTGCCTTATCTGTGGTGATGATCACTACACGAAGGATTGTCCATGATGTGCCAAGGTCACTAAGTTCCTTCAGGGAACCCCAAAACCACCTGCACCGGCCGTTTTGTCCCAACCCTTCCCGTCTCAACAACAGGCTCATTTGGTCATCCACGACCAACCCTCTTCTTCTACTACATCATATGTTTTGATATGTACTGGTGATTCTAAGTAGAACAACGTTGCACTCACTACTCGAGCCAAAGATTACTCTCCTTCTAAGGAGAAGGTTGATGACTTACCTCCTCCCTTGGTACAACCCTCTCCTTCGACCCCACCTACTAACAGTCCTCTTCATCTCGAACGATCGAGCCTCAATACAGTTCTACGACCCCCCCCAAAGGGCATCGTTTGGAAATCGACTTTCAATCCTCATGCTCATGCTGCCTAGAACTACAACATTATTGAAGATCTGGCCCAAGCACCCCCTGCGATGTCAGCCCTTGAAGTCCTTCAGTCTTGTCCAACACAATGGAAGGCACTGTTTAAATCTATTGGTGGAAACGATTCGACGGATTACCTTCTCAACTTGCGTTCCAGATCCAAGATTACCTTCTCAACTTGCGTTCTAGATCCAAGTGGTTGTCTTTGAAAAAAACATTTGTCGAATTGTTATTGATGAGGGTGCCTCGACATGTGTTATGTCTCTTGCTTGTTGGAAAGCCATTGGCTCTCCTCCTTTGAATGAATCCCAGAACACTCTTAAAGCCTTCAATGGCTCTGGTTTTAAGCCTTACGGTGTTCTTCCTTCATTGCCCATTACGTTAGAAGGAAAAACGGTCCAAGTCGAAGTGGAAGTCTTTGATGCTCCCCTTTATTATAATCTTCTGCTGGGCCACAGCTGGATCGATTCTATGCACGCCGTTGTGTCGACCCTTTTCTGCATAGTACGTTTTCCTCACCAAGGAAAGGTTATTTCAGTCGACCAACTCGCCTTCTTCAATTCCGATACCCGTACTGGCAATGTATCATTTATTGCCAAAACCCCACCAGGTTATGAGAATTTCGGTGTAGGCCTTCTAAAGGATTCCCCATTAATGGGTACTTTCCCCATTCCACTGCCCGATGTCCCACGCCCGTCAGTTGCTTCTATCAACATGATCTCCACCGTGCCTCATGAACTTCCTTCATCTCACGACCCTTGGATTGTCCCTGACCCTATAGATCATCTTCGTTATGGTGACGCCATGCCGTTAAGTACGGTCGAATTTGCTTACCAAGCCATTCAATCGGCAACACCTTCTACTTCGTCTCTTGATGAGTTGTCTCCCGATCCTTTTCGTGTTATTTTTCCCATTGACGAGATGATCATGTCTGTCATGGAGGACACCCCTTGGGACGACGGGCATCATCATTCTATCCTTTTTCTGGAGCAACACACTCTTGAGAACTATCAACGGATTTCAACTCCGTCGACCGTTGTTGTCATCTTGACAGTTCCCGAGACTACACACAATGTGTTTTCCAAAGGGAACTTAAGCAATATCTTGCCCACGATTCCCATTGACATATCCATTAAACCTGGGATTGTTGAAAATATTCATATTGGAGCTTCATGTTCTTCTGATGAAATCGTCACCTATACCTCTCTTTTCAAATAATTTCATGACATCTTCGCCTGGAGCTACAAAGAGATGCCAGGTATCGACCCTGCAATTGTCGTACATGAGATAAAGACATACCCCGGAGCTAAACCCGTCCGACAACGCCTTCATCCAGTTCACCCACGTAAAGCGGCTGCTATAAAGCTTGAAGTCGAGAAAATTCTGAAAGCCGGCTTTATTTATCTGGTGGCTCTTACAGACTGGGTTTCCAATCCTGTCCCGATTGACAAAAAAGGAGGCACCATTCGTGTATGCGTTGATTATAGGGATATCAATAAAGCTTGTCCTAAAGAAAACTTTCCTACCCCTTTCGTCGATCAGATTGTCGATGACTACGCCGGAAGTGAAATCTTCTCTCTCATGGATGGTTTCTCCGGCTATAATCAAATTAACATTGCTCCCGAGGATCAACATAAGACTGGTTTTATTTGTCCTTGGGGTACTTTTGCATATCGAAAACTTCCTTTCGGTCTTAAGAATGTTGGCACGACATTTCAACGTGCTATGTCTTATGCTTTTCATGATATAAAGCACATCATTCAACCCTATTTGGACGATTTACCCACTCATTCTATGCGCAGAGTCTATCACCCTACCCACCTCCGAGCCATTTTCGTTCATTGTCGGTTCTATCGTATATGTTTAAATCCTCATAAGTGCATTTTTTGCATGGAATCCGACCGTCTTCTAGGTTTCATTGTTTCGCGTCAAGGGATCCGGGTGGATCCTTTGAAGGTTGAGGCGTTACTGAATCTCCCTCCTCCTTCTACACTTCACCAGTTGCAAAGTTTGCAGGGGAAAGCAAACTTTCTTCGTCGTTTTATCCCAAATTATGCCGAGATCACTCGAGGGTTTACGCGGCTATTAAAGAAGGATTCCGAGTTCATCTGGGATATCATTGCCCATAATTATTTTGAAGCTTTGAAGTTATCCCTCACATGAGCTCCACTTCTTTTTCCTCCCGATTATAGTCGCGATTATTTCCTCTACCTTGCTGCCTCAGATTACACTATCAGCATGGTTCTCATCCAAGAGGATGATGCTCACGATGAACATGTTGTTTACTACTTGAGTCGAAGTCTCACACCAACTGAAATCAAATATCAACATGTCGAGAAACTGGCCTTGGATGTCATCCAAGCTGTCCACCACTTCCGGCACTATATCCTCTCCCGTAAAACTACAGTGATTTCACATTGCAACCCTATGCAACACATTCTTACCCGTCAATTGCTAGGGGGCAAGTACTCCAAATGGATTATGATACTCCAGGAGTTTGACTTGGAATTTGATCGTGCGAAGTCTAAGAAGTCATTAGTTTTTGCTGAGTTGATATGCGACTTTCCCCATTCTGCAACGAAAAATGTAGCAGTTGATTCATTACCCAATGAGTCACTTTTCCTTATTAGCACTGATGATCTTTGGTATGGGGATATCATTATATATCTCCAAACCCACACTTTCCGGCCAACCTTGTCTAGTACTGAACGATGTTGCATACGCTATCAAGCTCGTCAATACCTTATCCTCAGGGATACTCTTTATCATCGGGGGATTGACTCTGTGTTTTGATGTTGTCTAATGTTCGACGAAGCTGAGAAAGCTCTGAATGACTGCCATTCCGAAGCATGTGGTGGTCATATGTCTGGGTATGCTACTGCCCAGAAGATCTTACACGCAGGGTATTTTTGGCCTTCTTTGTTTAACGATTGCATTACCGCCATTCAGAAATGCCATGCCTGCCAGACCTATAATCAGAAAATCCAGTCACATCCTACTCCTCTTCACCTTGTGGTCTTAGTTGGTCCCTTTGCAAAATGGGGCATCGATTTCATGACATGTCACCCTCACTCGGCCGGGGGGCATGGTTACATTATTGTAGCCATTGATTATTTTACGAAATGAGCCGAGGCGATGCCGACATTTGACAACACTGGAAAGACCGCAGCTTTGTTTCTTTTTAATCACGTCATAGCTCATTTTGGTGTTCCCCAAGCTATCATCACTGATCACGGTAGCCACTTCTGGAATAATTTGATGTCCAAACTTACTGAAAATTTGGGTCTTCGTTATGATAACTCAACACCCTATTATCCACAAGCCAACGGCCAAGACGAAGCAATCAACAAAGTTCTCATAACTATGCTCCGATGGATGATAGGAATTCATAAAACAAGTTGGCACACAATGTTGTTTTCGGCATTGTGGGCATACCGGACATCTGTTAAATCCGCTACTGGGTTTACACCTTTTCGGTTGGTCTATGGTGTGGAATCCATTCTCCCTATCGAATGTGAGATACCTTCTTTGAAGCTAGTTGTTGAACTCCTACCCAATACTTCTGCTGAAGAGGAACGTCTATTGTATCTTATGTGATTAGATGAAACTCGATGTGATGCCACATTAGTTATTGAAGCTCAGAAAAAGCATGTTAAGGCCCAGTACGACAAGCATGTCAAGCCTCATGTTTTCTCCGAAGGTGATCTTGTTCTTCTCTATGAGCAAGATCGAGATATGTTAGGGGCTGGGAAATTTGAAGCCATGTGGCGAGATCCTTATATCATTCGTCGAGTTTTGGAAAAAGGAGCTTATGATTTGGTCGATTACGATGGTATCCCTTTGAGTGAACCCAAGAATGGGTTATACTTGAAGAAGTACTATGCATAAGATCACATGTGCATGAGTACTTGTATTTTTAATGTATCATACTTTTTGTGTGTTACTTTAGTTTGCTTTTGTCGTTATCTAGTCTCTGCCCTTATGTGACGTTGTGTTTGATTTCCAGATGTCGGAGTCTTTTCTACCCTATATTGGCTTCGCTGATGGTGCTAGCCGTAGTACTCAGAACCTTGCTTCTGCTGTGTGGGAAATTTACGCCCCTACAAATGAACTTATTTCCTTATGAGGTGTGTGCCTCGGTCGTGTGACCAACAACATTGTAGAGTATAGCACCGTTATAGAATTATTGGTTGATGCTATCTCGCTTGGAATTCGTCATTTGGTTGTGCAACTTGATTCACAACTTATAGTGCTACAGTTAAGTAATGTCTATTATATTCGAAGTCCTACTTTGTTACGGGTTTATTTGCGGATTCGCCTCTTGGAACGTTACTTTGATTACATTGAATATCAACATATTCCTAGATGTCTAAATACATTAACAGATGCATTGGCTAATTATGTATTGGACAGACATTTGAATCATTTATAAATCAATCACATCATTATTCACACAATATAAAAGTAAACCGGTAGATGCCATCTGTATATATAACGATCAAAAGAGTTTTTTACAAAAAGTTTGTCCGAAGACCAAGATATAAAAATCTGAAGCTTATAGCTTCTACATAGTGATGTCATGGATGACGGTCATGGTAACACATGACTACCCTAGCAACCTTACGGAGTAGTCGAATCATAGATTCTAATACTCCTACAGTATGATGCTAGTTGCGTCGTGGAACCTCTTCCAGAGGCATGTCTGGAATATCTGCAGTTAGGCCCTCTAGATTTTGTTCCACCACCTGATAATCCTCAACATATTGTGGCACTGCCACTACCTCTCCTCGCCGCTGGATGGGAGAAGTGCCAGGAGGTCTGTAAGGTCCAACATCTGTGTTATCAACAAGTGATTTTGTATTAGTCTTTGAACAAATATATAAAACAAAAACATTTGAATATGATAAAAATTCACAAAACATTTAAAAAGAGAAAATGTGTGTACTTCTTACCAAGGTCCCCCCACTGAGCATCCTCTGGCAGTACCAAGTCCGGATCTCCTCAAAAATCCAACCTGACATATGTGTAGTCATCCACCATCAACATATATGATTGAAGCTAGTCAAAGAAAGTATCATCATACTTGATGATAGGTCCTGCTACGTGTCATGCCATCAACTGACACCATCTCTGCATTCTTGGTTCTCTAGGACCCGACAAATGCCAGTTAACCTGTAACCTCAGTACTGGGACCCTCTCCAGGAAGAAAGACACCAACAGAGAACCGTACTCAAATTGCTTCAGGTCACCGCGTCTACATTTGGTTAATTGCTTCTTCACTGCGAAGCACAACATCTGCCTAGTTGAACACTCGAGGCTCAGTACACTCAATAGCATACTGGAAGTAGCTCTATAACACCATGTGAGGAGCAGGACTCCCAACCATCCGATCTATGGTGAATAGGATAGTACGGAGTGTCAAATATTGTACCCCCCAAATTGCTACTTTTCCTTTCTTTCTCTCAGCCTCAAGAACACAGTGTATATGGCAGTACTCACTCATCTTGAGCCCACCACCTCTACTACCGATCAGACTCACATAGTACCCACACCGAGACAAACCAGTCAAAAAGTAAATGACTTCGATTTATAAAGACAATGTGTGGCCCCCCACATGAAATACCTACTGATCAGGGTCCCACATATGCACCAGGTACTCTAACAATCTGACTTGGGCCCTCATGCCCGGGATACAGAAGTATTTTAAGAGCCCACAGTCTCTCAAAGAAGCGATAGTAGGAGGATAATTTTCGGCATTTGCATTTTCTTCTTCGTGTTCCCTTTCGCGCCATTCAAGCACCATTTTTCTGGCCAAATATCTGCATAAGGGACACAACAAGAAGTTTAGTAACTTTTTTCATGACTTCACCCTTTTTCATTGGCTAAATTTAAAAAAAAAAATTGAGCATTGTGGTTCTCGAAGGTGCCCTATGTGCATAGTGCAAGAACCTCGTAGGCTGCCCATGGGTCACCTGCGAGAATCACTCATTCTCGCAGGTCCCGTGAAGCCTGCCTGCGTGAATGGCAGCGCGTAAATAGGGCTTGTTAAAACAACCCAAAAAATGAAATTTAACCAATTAAATTGCAATTTTAAACCATGAAAATGTTCAGGACAAAGATCCTACCTTCCTGTCATAGACGGATTGCTGAATGGTCTTTCGTAGCTCCCGCAATCCGACGCCAAACTTGAAGGGTAAAAGAGGGGTTTTTTTTTAGCTCAAAATAGTGGAAAGGTGAAATGATATGGTAAAAGAGTTGTTACTCTTTTTTATTTACTTTTTACTATGTCATTTAATTTTTTAAGATTATTCATCTACTAAACCCTAATCCATAATGTCATGTTGAGTGAACCTTTTTCAGGCATAATGATTTCGATAGTCAAATACAGGGATACAGACATGTTTTTCTTTGTCATCGCGTGATTTTGATTGTTTTTTATGATTTTTATATAAAAACCTTGAGCATGGTCTTTGTCCGTTCTTGCACTTGTAAATACATGAGAACGTGATCGAGCATACTTTTATCACTTTTTCGGGCTCAACAAGGTCATACGAAAAAGGAACCCCCCTAGAGCCCTCTTTAATCTCTTTTCAGACTCTCTAAACATGAAAAGATTGCCGAGCGACCTTGCTATTTTCACACTCGATAAAGTATTTGAAGTAAGCGTCTGGTGAGCGATAATTTATCTCTTTTTCAGTCTCATCTAGACTATTTTATGAAAAAGGAACTGAGAGAGTTCTCTTTTAAGTGTTTTTTCAAACTCTATAATCATGAAAAACCTTCGAGTTCTCTATCGTTGGACTCGTTAAACAAACATCGACAGGCCCATAATGGGACCGAACCACTCCTTCTTAGGGTTCATTAAACATACTCCGAGGGACTCGTCCGAAGAACGAGCTTACATTAACAAGAATATGTTATCCTCCTCAAGCTTGTGTAAAAATAAAGAGGTACTCGCCAGAAATGGTGGGGGAAAATTTGGGAAAGGGATATGTTTTCATCCTCATATTAATTGGCAGTAAGTGTTGCTCTTGAACATGACACCCCCTATTCATCATTTGAAGCCGGTTTGGGAAATCCATTTGTCTTTCATGCGATTTGCTACATGGTCATTCCCTGTGTCGTCTTTGAGTCAATGATGCCAAATCATTGGTTGTGTCATTCATATGTTCAAGAGAAGTCCATCTGAAACCTATATTGAGTCGGCCATCTGTAGTTATCCATTCTTTCCGTGTCGGCCTTCCCTGTGTCCAGTTCGATTCACATCATACTCTGTTTCACCTTCAAAATCTATTACTCATTTCGTGTCATTGATGGGGGATACATCAAGGCCCTCCTGTGATGATTTTTGTTCCGTCGACTTCAGCTCATTATCCGGAATCCAGACTTAGAAATTATTTGGTACCTTGGAGCTTACATGCCTCAATGGCAGGTTTCCTCACTTTCGATAGTGGGTTTAGATCATTGACCCCTGATCGAAGGATTCCATCAGATGTTCGACTTCAACTCATTTATTCACATTCTAGGGATTGTACTAGTGTACATTGGGAGTCATTGACATTAATGGTGATTTCCCTCGCACTTGTTAATGGTTTCATCAATGACCGGTAATCAAGTGGTTTCTGCCATGTTCGACTTCAACACATGTAATCACATGGTTATATTCGTACTTTGGGCGACGAGATTAAAGACCCTAGATATCATCTTTGTCCAGGTTGCGATGGAGAATGTATGATCTACAACACATAGATCCACTTTGTATGTCTCGTGGCTATGTCGTCTTGATTTAAAATTTCTCGCATAGATCCACAATGTATTTCTGGTGGCTATGCTATATTTTGACGGCATGGATCCACGGTGTATGATTGGTGGCCATGACCCAGGTCTACAATTGTCATCAGTTTATGATCTGAGTATGGGAATGCCTACCTCAGAATTGGTATATATGATATTCTGCAGATACTTGGTTGTTCATAGGTTTCCAATTAGGTGCGCTCCTGATCTCCGACATACACACACACTCAGTTTGCAAAGTATTTCGGCTGTCACTAATTCCAACCTCATACTTTGGGGGGCATTCTGTTACCCATAATTTTGGTCGTCATGATGGTGTATTGATGATGGTGTACTCAGGCTCTTCATAAGAACTTTCTCCTGGGAAAATTTACTTTCATCTCTTCTCAGAAAACTCATTTTTGAAGAAGGTTCGCAGGCTGCTAGTATATTTGGTTGTGAGAATGCCTAGTTCTCGCAGGCTGCCTTAAGACAGGGTGTGAACACCTCGCACTGTGTTGAACTGCTAGGGTGCGAACTCTTCCTAAATCAAGGAAAAAGATGAATTCTCGATGCTTCTAGAAGGGAATCTTCTAGAAGAATGAGTTGGCATTCGAATGGTTATCCTAGTACTGGATTCCCTGATATTTTGGGATCATTCCTATCCAATTAACTAATTCATTCTCTCCTATATATTAAGGGAATTCTCATGTAAAAAGTTAGAAGCAAGATTCATTGGAGAATTAGTGAAAGAATTGTGTGAAGGACTGAAGCTTGAATAACAGCTTGGTGGCTCTAGCAAGTCCATCCAAGGGTTTTGATCTTCTTCATGCAAGGATTGAGCAAGTGTGTGTGTCAGAGCCAAGGGCCATCGAAAGGAAGTTTGCGACATCAAGGCTCAGGTTGTAATCTTTACTTTCCATTAATATGATATAGTGGCATGTCCCTTTCCCATAAAGTTATTTCCCCTTTATTGTATAATTCCTTGATCATAAACATAGATTAACTGTTGAATATATTGAACTGCCTTCACTTTGGTTGGTTTGTGTTGTCTTTACCTTGACTGCACGAGAGCACTGGAGCGAAACGGTAACAAAAAAGACTATAGGAAGTGATAATAAGGTATGTCATTTGTTCTTGCCTCCTATTTAATTCAATGGTCAAAATCTAGGGAAAGAGTCATGTCCTGTCTTGCTTTGTTCTAGATCTAGGTGGATCTAGGGAGATCGGTTAGTGTCTGCACCTATGGATTTATCCTATAACAACGTGTAGCGGTCATTGTTTTTGACGAACCGGTGTGATATCAGGCCAGGTGTCAATGCGATGTTCGATAATAGAGGGGTCAAGGTCAGGCATCTTTGTGTATGACCAGGCAAAAATATCCATGTATTCTTGGAAGAAGGCTATGTATGCGGTGATTTCTTGAGGGGTGCATGTGGCGCCAATGGTGATTTCCTTGACAACTCGATTTTTGATGGAAATATTGATTTTGATGGTAGGGGAAATGTTGGCCATATTTTCTTCTTAAAAAGCATTAGGGGCAGAGATGGGGATGTTGAACCAGTCGATATGCCCTAATGGGAGAAAATCCTTGGTTTCGACTGCGTATATGGGGTGTTGGTTAGGAGGCATGAAGGATTCTTGTGAAAAGAAGAGTGCTCTATGGTGTAGCACATCCCATGGGTAGTCGAGGGTGGTTAACTCCTCGAGTATGTCCTCGTCATAGTAGAATTGTCAGGAATACAAGGGATAAAAAAGAGTGACATCGGTGACTATCACTGTGTGGTTGTCCTCTGGTGATGAAGCAATAGGGGGAACGACGCAATGAGAGTGCGATGGTTCTCTCGACATAAACCAAATATCGAGATATTGAGGATTATTAGTGGTAGTTGGGATTAAATTTTCATGGGGAAATGAATGGGAGAATTCGGGGGATTTGGGGTTAAATCCTCGTATATGTCATCCAAGAACCATGGAGGAGTAGGGAGTGCTTCTGGTTCAGGAGAAATAATATGAAGAATCTCTGGTGATGGGATAGTGTTAGCCATTGATTCTATATGGGGTGCAGGGGTTTGAATTAGGGTTATCTAGTGTTGCCTGTATTCAATGATCATAGGACATTGTTATGTAAAATGATCTAAGGATTCACATAGAGAGCAAGGGCATCTCATGCGTTCGTTGACTGAAGTCGTGACATAATGGATGTCAGTGATGTTTAGTGGGGATGATGTGGGTGGGTTGGGTTCGTATTGGAAGCTTTGGTGCACTGCTACTAATGTTTGCTAGAATTGAGGTAGCGCTGGGAAATGGTGTGTATAATGGCCATATTCTGAACATATGGCATAAGCGAATTTAGTTCGTAGCCCTTTGCTACTTGTGTTATGGGAGGTAGCGGTAGTACTTGCTAAAGTTATGAATGAGGATGGTGTTTGATTGAGTGGAATTAGGTTACGTAACTCAGGTAGAGATGGGCATTTGTTGGTTGGGTGTCCATCTTTCTCACATAGCACACAAGGAGTTTGAACACATGGGGGAAGTGGAGTTGCGGGATCCTTCTTCTTTCACCTGTTCCCAGCTGTGGCAGGGAGGTTAGTGAGTGGGGGTGTAGGGGGTATGGTGGGAGTGAGTATGGGAATCTACATTTGGATTCCTTCTGTTTGGGGGGGAAGGGATGGTTGAGGAACCATCTCTGGTGGATGTAAATACCAAACTGGGATTGCCAACACCATATTAGAAAGGGTAAGCGTTGCGGCTACTTGGAAATCTTGTATGCCTGGTGGAGGGTAAAAGAAGGGGATTTGAGTAATGGCTTGGGGAACTATCTCCCAAACTGGGATATGGCCTTGGGGTGAGGTGAAATCATGAAATAGTGGAGTCGACGAGTTCATAGGAGGCTCATGAGGGAGGGGATCTGTGACTAGTGGGACGTCAGATATAAGAGAAGCCTCCCTGGGGGGAAGGGTATCCTTAATGTTAGTTCCTTTGGATGATACGACACATACTTGATTGGAAGGATGAAGGAACAATGGTGCACCATGGTAAGTTCCTAACAATGATGGGTCTTTGAAAATCCAGGGACCCATTTCGATGAGTGGGTACGTTTCAGGATGAGTATGGATGAGAGGGAGAATGTTATCGATGTTGGCAGAAGGGTTAGGCTCGTAATGTGAAACTTGGCCAATTATGATGATATTCCCGTTATGGGGGAACATCATGGTTTGAAAGACGGAAGAGGCAACTCCCTTCATAGCGTACATGTAGCTATGACCGAACAAGATATTGTAATCAAGTGGGGCATCTATAACTTCAATGTCAATGAGAATGGTATTGCCCCCGAGTTCTATAGGGACATTTTGGAAGAGCCCTTCAGGAGACGATGGTTGTCCGTCATAAGATCTTAAGGTAATGGAAGATGGTATGAGTTTGGGGGAACCAAGTTTCTGCCATACATACTTGGACATGAAGCATGTGGATGTGCCTTCATCGATGATGCAGTGATGAACTGTAATATTTCAAATTTTAACAGGGATTTGAAAAGCGATGAGAGCGGGGAGTCGAGTTTCTCCACTATCGAGATCAAATGTGATGAGTCAAGTATCCGCGGGGTCAACTACCCCTAAGGCAGAACGTAATGATTTACGCTGAGTGGGACAAGTTTGAAGGACCTCTAAGACTGACATTGCAGCCGGGGATTGTGCTAAGTCATCCACCAAACTGTAATTATGAGCCGCCCTAGCCTGTGGGTTGTGGACATTCCTACACAATGGGATGCAAGGGATACGAAGAGGTATTTCTATGTTAGGGAAAGGGATCACCAACGGGGGTCCTGTTGGTGCGGGGATTGTTTCTAGGGATGTGGGAGGAGACTCAGTGGATGCATGGTATTGATGACTACATGTCTATAGAAGGATTTCTTCCTCACTAGTGAGGAGAATAGTACGATTTGCTGGATTGTTCAGGTTGAGATATTTTCCCAACTGTGGTGGGCTAGGCCGCATGTCTTGTTGGGTGTTCATCACTCCTTGGTGTGGAATGGGATTTTGTAGCACTGCTGGGGGTGGTTGTTGCACGTATTGTTATGGGGCATGCTAAGGGGCAGGCAGTGTTGGAGGGTGTGGTCCATTTCCTGAGTCTTTCATTCATTTAAAATCAGTTATTTGGGGGCAATGATGAGTATAATGACCGAACTCACCGCAAAGGGCACAAGGGAAGTTGATTCGAAGATTATTGTTATTTTTCCCTTAACGCTAGTTGTTGTTGCCCCCCTGGGGGTTCTGATTCCCTTGGTTTGGGTTGCCCCCAGTAGGTTGGTTCTATTGGGGGTGATTCCCTCCTTGACCTGGGTTGTTATTGTTCCGATTTCTTCCTTTCTTTTTAGCATTATTCGACTGATGGGTTGGATTTTTTGTATTCAGTTGTTCGAAATTTTGATATTGATGAATGGGAGAGGGTTGAACAAAATTCACCCGAGCATGTGGGTATCCTTGTGGAGTCGCCAATCTGTTGCGCCTCTTTTGTCACCTAAATGAGCTAAATAGAGGTGCTTACAAGCTTAGTTGGGTTAGCTAAGCAAGACAACAGTAAAGGAAAGGGTTAGAAAAAGAAACATAAAAGACTAAGCTAAGAATTAAACTAAGAAATGAAACAACAACTAAACTATTGAGCATAAGGACATAAGAACAAAAAACCAATAAGACTCATGTCACCAATGGCAAGGATTATATTAGTGAAAAGAAAACACCAAGAAGAAAGAGGACTTTGGGTCCCTTCTTCCTCCAATGGAGGGCTCTTGGACCCCCCCAACTAAGCTCTTCTTACAACTTTGAAAGAAATTGTGAAAGAATCCCAAGCTAATCCACTCAAGAGGTGAGATGGATTTCCCAAATGTAATGATGCTAGTATGCTCTTGATGAGAAAAGAGGATTCCCCAAGAGAACAACAGCAACATAACCTTGCAAATGAATTCCTTGAAAATGTAGTGCACCCATGGCCTTGTTTTATAGCACCACTTTGAGGTATTGTGCAACCAGATTTAAGTGTGAAAAGGGGATATTTAGGTCATTTTTAGGTCTTTGACCAGCCACCCAATTGGATCCAACTGAGATTTGGATGTCAAATCAATTTGGAAGATGAACCAGAAGTGGGTGGGAGGCCGACCAATCTCATAAATGCACCTTTCTCAGATGTGCACGGTTTTTAGCGACCACAGTCGCACATCGTGTACATGTGTGCTTTTCTTGCATTTCTGGATGGCACATGTGTGCGCGGGCCCTATGTAGTCATAGCGCACCTTAATTTTATCATTGGTTGTATAGTTCTGAACCTTTTGGAAATGATTTTGTGGTAATTTTGGTTCATGGGTGAACTCATATCTATTTGAAGATGTTGGATTCCTGTAACCATTTGCGGACAAAATTTCAGTGATAACACATAAATTAAAGGAGTATTAACAAAATGGAGTAGCAGCAACATGAATTGAATCTTACTGTAACAACAATCTAATAAACATCACACAACTGTAAGCAATGATCAACTAATCATAAACCAAGATAAATTAAGACAATGAAAAGAAAAATACAAGTAAATGAATAAGACCAACACATACCAGAGTGAGGGGGCCCTGCCTCACCTAGCATGCATGGCCAAAAGACTTACAAGATTAAGAGAAAGTTCCACATAATTGCAGATCCATCAGCTCCTTTGTATTATTGAAGAAAACTCAGAAATTACATAATTTCATCTCTTTCTTACAAATAAATTTGATATAATCTCATGAATGAATCTCTCCTGATTGAAGAGGTCTTATTTATACAAATCAAATCCTCAAATCCCTGGGTTTCTCAAACAAATTGCTAAGTTTAGAGAACCAGCCACAACTGTAAATCTGGAAAAATACCCTTTTAAAGAACCACTGATTTCTCTCAAACTGTAGCTCTAATTGGAAAACGACTCGCAAAAAACTCAATTGGGCCCATTCTAAACAAAACCCATGTCTCGTATTTTCGAGATTCATCCTCATCTGCTCACAATATTCCACGCAAATTTGTCTCTCCTTATCTACCACGTTTTTCACTGAAAACGGTTAACCACGAGTTGGAACTCACATGTGCCACTTGGAGGTTGGAACCTTGAGTGCTGCAACTATTGCTACATAAAATCACTCATCAAACCATCATCAGAAAAATCATGCATAATAGTTTTTAATTCATTAAAAATGAAGGAAGAATAATCATTATTAACCACTAAAGCATAACATGAATAATATGACATTTTATGAGCAATTGTAGCAAATGTATGGAAAATGGAATGATAAATGAACGATAATAGGATGGAGAAGGGATGGAATGTATGTCTATAGATGATGAAAATATGGACAAATATGTGACCCAATAGGTATCTTTCCAAATACCAGTTAAAATCCAGAACATCACAGTCCATCGCTGCATCATCTATGAAGGTGCATCCACATGCATCATGTCCAAATCTGTATGGAAGAAACTTAGCTCCCTCGAGATTATACCATCTTCCATAACTTTGAGAGCTTATGATGGATGACCATCCTCTCCCGAAGGCCTCTTCCAAAATGTCCCCGTTGAACTCGGGGGGAAAACTATCCTTATTGACATTGACGTTATCGATGCCCCACTCGATTACAATATCTTGTTCGGTCGTAGCTACATGTACGCTATGAAGACAATCACCTCTTATGTGTTTCGAACTATGATGTTCCCCCATAATGGGAAGATCATCACCATTGATCCGATTTCACATTACGAGCCTAACCCTTCCTCCAACATCGATAATATCCTCCCTTTCGTTCACACTAATCCCGATGCCTACCCACTCATTGAGATGGCCCCCAGAATTTTCAAAGACCCATCCTTGATAGGGACGTACCATGGAGCACCACTGCTCATTCATCCTTCAACATAGGTATGTGTCATCTCATCCAATGGAACTGAAACTGGTGATACCCTTCCTCCTAATGAGTCTTCTTTTATATCTGATGTCCCACTAGTTGTAGAGCTCCTCCCTCAGAAATCCCATGAGAACTCTTCAACTCCACCTGTTCATGATTTCACCTTACCCCTGGTCCACATCTCAGTTTGGGAGACCCTCCCCCAGGTCATTACTCAAATCCCCTTCTTCTACCCCCCACCGGGCATACAATCTTTCTAGGTAGCTGCAACGCTTACCCTTCCTAATATGGTCTTGGAAATCCCAGTATGGTATCTACATCCACCTGTGATGGTCCCACAACCATCTCTTCCCTCTCAAACTGAAGGAATCTTGATGCAGATTCCAATACTTAATCCAACCACACCACCCTCACCCCCACTCACTAGCGCCACTGCTACAACTGCGGGCAGACGAAATAAGAGAGAGCCCACCACTCCACTACCCCCCCCGTGTTCAACCTTCTTGCACACTATGCGAGAAAGATGAACACCCCACCAATAAATTCCTATCTCTTCCCGAGGTACACAATTTAATTCAACTCCCTCAGGCAACGACACCACCCGTCACTTCCTCAAGTGCTACCACCACATCCCCCAACACAGGTAGCAAAGTGTTGCGAACCAAATTCACATGTGCCATCTGTTCAGAATATGTCCATTACACCCACCATTGCCCAATGTTACCTTAGTTTCGACAGACACTAACGACAGTCTGCCAGAGCTTTCAGCAAGAACCGCTACCATCCACGTCATCTCAACCAAATTTCACTGACATTCACTATG
>JZKD02S1668631.1:1249357-1261669 GCA_000966675.3 Picea glauca
GGACCACTTTGGAGTTCATCCATATTTACTTCTTATCAACCATGAAAAAACAATAATGAGTCATATTTACATCAAACACTATTGGGTCCATTACCCAAACCTTTTTGCTACAAGTCTTTCTTAAAGGGTTGACATCAATGACAACCAACCTTAATCAACACCACATACTCCTTCTCCTCATTTTGCTAGCTTCCCCATAATGGACTCCCAAAGAATCTCGTTACGGTTCACATTTGACTGCACCTCTGTAGTATAATTTTCCCTCCATTTCATCCACCATCAGTTTGCCCATCTGTAGATTGTCCTCCATTCATTTCCCTAATACAAAAACCCACCGATGGGGCCCTAACCCTCCACTTGTTTTCCAAGCAACTTGCACCCTCACCGGCCAAGACATATTGCACTGGGGCACCCATTTCTATATATACACATTTATCCCAACTTATTCTTTATTCTTTTGGTGATTGTACAAAGCCTTTTGTTTCCTGCATTTACATGTCTTTATGTTGTTGCCTTTAGAGACTTTCCTTTTCTGGCAATGCAACCCTTGTCACCTTTGGTTGGGGAATTTTTCACTTCCTTTCAGCAATGACATTATCCATAAACCCCGAACATCTTATAGTCCATACCCCTTTTTGATCTCTGTGTTTGTCCATTTTGTCACGCCTCTGGCACAATTTACCCTCATCTAGTTGTCGCCCTGACGCTAGATTCAGTTTCATGGTTGTTGCCACTTTACCTCTCTCCCCAACCAAGGGAAGTCTCAAGTCTCACCACTTCTAGACTTCATCCATGTTACTCCTCAGTTCCTGATTTCATCAAATGGATTTCACGAAGCCCTCTGCTTCTCGAAGTCGCATCTCCATTTCTGTTGACATCAACATACTTTTCGAATGGGAGACAATATCTTAACTGTCATTACCTTCACAATGAGAAGTATCGAACGACACAGAGAGAACCATCATTGCTCTCCGTTGTCATTGACCTATAGGACATTTGACTTCAACACTTTATCATGTTGCGATGGGTCTTACTTTGTGACTATTGCAATTGTTTTTATATTTGTCGAAGACCTCTGAACATTGTTAGGCCATCAATGCTTGCGAATCATCGACACTTCTTATAGGTGTCATCGCCTCTGTTCAGAGTTTGTTCACCATCAGAATTGTCCTCTGATATTATCAACATGCCCCCGAGGGCGCTACAGTCATCTACACCAACACACAAATTCAGTTACTGTATTACACATTTTTGAGTTACATGACACGAGCATGGGGCATGCCCACCTCGTTTGTACACAATTTTATTTTTTACACCTTGTGAAATGTTTGGGTCCTACAGGTTCTTTTCTCCCTCCAATGGGTCGCTCTTGACACTCTCCTCATCACTCTTTCTTACAATGGTACTCTCAGTAGAAGAAACATTGATGTATTTCGTCTATACATATGCTCCTAACCTCATACATTAGGGGGCATCTGTTATCACTGAAATTTCATTCGCAAATGGTTACAAGAATCCAACATCTCCAAACACCTATTAGTTCATCCATGGACCAAAAATTCATTTTCAAAAGGCTCAAAACTATAAAACTAGTTATAAAGTCAGCATGCGCTAAGACTACATAGGAATCGCGTGCACATGTGCCATCCAGAAACGCAAGAAAAGTGCACATGTGCACAATGCGCGACTGTGGACCCAAAAACTGTGCACCCCTCAGAACGACACATTTATGATTGTGGTTGTCCTTCCACCCACTTTTGGTTCATCTTCCAAGTCGATTTGACACCCAAATCTCAGTTGAATCTGACTGGGGGGCTGGTCAAAGACCTAAGGGTGCCCTAAAGGGCACTTTGTTCACACTAAAGACTGGTTGAATAATGCCTCAAAGCTATGCTATAAAAGGAGGCCATGGGTGCACTACATTTCCAAGGAATTCATTTGTATTGTTATGTTGCCTATATTCTCTTGGAGGATCCTCTTTCCTTGTCAAGAGCATACAAGCATCATTTCATTTGAGCTATTCACATCACCTCTTGAGTGAATGAGATTTGGATTTATTCACTATTTCCTTCAAGTTTGCTAGTTGTAAGAAGAGCTCAAGAAGAGCTCAATATTTGGGGGTTCAAGAGCCCTCCCTTGGAGGAAGAGGGGACCCATAAGTATCCCTTTCTCTTTGGTGTCTTTCCACTAATACAATCCTTTCCATTGGTGGCATGCATGTTTTTTATTTCTTGTTCTAATGTCCTTATGCACTCTAGTTTAGTTTCTTTTATTGTTTTTAGCTTAGTCTTTTTTTTTATTTCTTATGCTTGATGTTTCTAACTCTTGCATTCACTGTTGTCTTGCCTACATAACCCAATTGGGCTTGTAAGTGTCTTTATGTTTCTCATTTAGGTGACAAAAGGGACACAACAATGACCCCATTTATAAAATTTTGATGTCCTTCTTCAATTATGGATTTTATTTTTTATTTTATCTCATTCGTATTTAGGGATTCCTCAACGTTCTTGCAATTTTCCTCTTCAATTTTTTTGATAGTATCATTTTCAATTATGGTGGTAATATATTCATCCCTATTCTTTGATTTAGACTCATGTAAATGTATTTTCACCTTCTTAACATTATTAATAATTTATTGATTATGCTTACATAACCTTTTGATTTCTTCATCATTCTTTTTCAATTCTTCCCTTGAATCATCATTTTCCCACTTTTATTTTTTACTCTTTTCTTGCTTTAATTCCTTAACCTCCTTAATGAGTGATTCATTAAGGGATTTCATCTTGGCGAACTCATCATTTTTCTTTATAATATATTTTATTAAATCTTCATTATCCTTCTTCAATTTGGAAACTTTTTCTTTAGATTCAATTAACCCAGCTTGAATTTTATGCATATCCTCCCTTTTTAAGTTCTTAATCCATTTTTTTAAGAAACATTATTCAAATACTTCCTATGTCATGTTTTGTTTAGTATCTTTATCAATACTCCACTATCACTCTCGAGATTCACCATACAAGTGAAGAATTTCCCCAAAAGGAGTCTTATTATATTCCTTTACTTTTTTGAACCATTCCACATGATTTGTTTTATCTTTATCTTTATCCCTTGTAAATGTAAGTATTTCCATTGATTCTAATTGAGGTCTACACAAAACCCTCAACTTAAAGCCTCAAAATATTATCAATAAGGATCTCAAATGGTTATGATAATTCTTACATTATATTCTCCTATGTGTTTTATTTCCAATGTCTTTTGAATCACCTCAATCGGACATCCTAATCAAAAGTTATGATTATTTTAAGTTCACATACATTTTAAAACCTCTATTTGAAGATTGTCTTGCTGGCCAACCTTTGTCTTGATGTATCTCTGAAATTTCGACACTTGTGAGTCTTAAATTTCTTCATGTAGTAATCTTATATGTCTTCTCTATAATTCCACGTGTCTAACCAAAATTGATGTGTAAAGTGAAAGTTCTCATAACCTTCCCAAATCTTATTGATTCTTATCCATTTTCAGATAACAAACCTTCTATGGAATGCCATGTGCCTAATATTTCTGATCTAATTCAGAAATTTGTACCTGGGATAATATGTTCTGTCTTATTTCCAAAGGAACTAGTGGCACACAATTTGGTCTTTCCAAGTTTGATATATGTCACTTCTACGAAGAACACATGTTTGAGACTAGTTTTAGGACTAGTCAAATAACCCTAATTTCCAAAAACTATATATTAGGATTGTAAAACAATACAAAACCTAACAATTTTCCCACAAGTACTTCGCTATGTCTCCTAAAGATCTAAAATATTTCACAATTTGAAACCTTTCCAAAAAAATGTTATAGCAAAATTCTCAAGATGACTCATTTGAGATTGATTCTAAGGAAAGTAAAAACCCCTAACTTCTATAGGATATATTTGAGAAAGTATAATGATCTGAAACCTAAAATTTGTACCCAAAGTACTTTGCTATGTATTTTCGGGATTCTAAAAATTTCACAGTCTGAAACCTTGTCAAAAAACACTTATAGTGAAAATTCCAAGATGATTTGTTTGAAGCAACAAAACCTTAGGATCGATGCTCTAAAACCAAATGTTATGATCCAAATTCTTAAAATATAAACTAGAATTACACACCATGTAAACCAATGTGATTGTGGAGCACAACTCCAAGATAGATAAGAGAGATGAGTAACACAATAAATCCTTAAAGACAGGAGAACCTCCTCCAAATACCAACTACATGATCTCTATATATACATATTCAAACATTGCACTTGTGGCCCCTTTATTATTAGTTCGACTCTATTACATGTACATTTAACCCCATATATGCCCCCCTTGGTGTCATACAATATACATTTAACCCCATATATTCCCCCCTTGGGGTCATACCAAAACTTCCAAGATTGACCTCCCATAGTGTTGAGAGTATGCTTGCATGTTTTTATGTGAAAGAAAAATAAGTTAGTCGCATTTCAATTGTGGATTATTCACTGCAAATAAAATTTATCTACTAGATAATTGATTTAAAGGTATAATAGAGATGTCTTGTTGATTAGAGGATACACCTTGCATTGTATGATAGTTCATGAAGACATTAGTAGCATAGATGCTAACCATAATCTTATTGACATGAGATAGTGCATGAAAATGGAATCAACAAGTAGAGGATTCCATCGTGATTGTATGCTAGAATAAATAGTCCATTTACAATAATTGATTTAGACCTGCACTTACAAATATTGTAGTTTGAACATATTTGTTTGTAAATTTAATTAGTGACTTCAATTTGAATATAGAGTGAAATAAGAACCATTTATAAATATGCCACATAGAGGGTAGAAAGTTATTCTATTAGGCTTATGGTTCTTATGCCCTTAAAATTAAGGATGGTTGCTTGCATGAATAGTACATAGCTAATTTGAAGCTCAAACCTTCATTTGGATCCTAATTCTATGGAAAATTCATATTCAATTATTATTCTATGAAATCCTAAAATTATTATTTGGTTTGATTATAAATCCAGTTATGCATTATACGAGAAAGGCATGGAGTATAAGTATATCAAGCATGAAAATCTTAGTGATTATTGAGTTTATTGAAATATATTGTTGATATGAAATGAAGATATGTAGTTAGTTGTATGCAAGTTGATTATGGAATGGTTATGATAGATAGTGAAAGTAATTATCATTGGGTGTGTGTGTGTGTGAGAGAGAGAGGGAACTTATTTTTATCTATTTGTATATGTAATTAACGTAATGTTGGAAGGGGCATTACATATGGTATTAGAGCATGGTTACAACACTAGGGCCTAGTGAACCCACATGTGTGTTGGTAACTTTATTATTTATTATGATTTCATGTACACTATAATTTATATGTGTTATGTCGTAGTACCAATATAGTATGATCTAGAGGAAATAATGTCCTTCTACCTTTTCTTTTACCTATATAATAAAGTAGAGTGTTGAAGAGGATGTCTTTTCTTTTACCCCTATAATAAAGTAGAGTGTCAAAGAGGATGTAAGAAATCAAGAAAAGAAAATAAGATATATATATGCAAATGTAGATTATGGCCCTATTACAATATGAAATCTTAAGAAAGTATTCTGTAAATTGCCAAAATTTATTGTAACGAGTAGGGCCATATGTGATCTAGTGTTGGAAACATGATTTTTTTTATATTATTCCTTAGTGATATGAAATAGATCCTTATATAGAGTGTCCTCTACCTTAGAATTATTGAGTAGAAAATGAAATCCATGAATTTGTAGGTGTATGTTTAGAACTTTCATAAGGGAAACATTGTATATAGATTCTTAATGAAAGTAGAAAACAATGGCACATCCACATAACACATAGAGATATACCCTAATGCCTTAACCCTCACTAACACATGCAAATAATATAACACATCCAATAGTAGAGACCTCTTTAGAGATAAATCCTATTACGATGGTTTAAAGTCTTGCAAACTTCTAAAGCCAATTGAGGCATCAAATGTCTATAACCTCATATCGATATAGGTCATCAATAAATTGAATAATTGATTTGATCTCATGTAAGGAACAAAATATTTGGGTAAATATGTTAAGAATATAACATTGATGAGAAGAGTAGAAGTATGAAAGAGGAGATATTGAACATTAAGTTTTTGTTCGTTTAAGTGGATGTATAATATCAATAATGCTACAAAATGGAAACATTCACTAGGTTCAAATTAGTAGATGCCAACAATACATGATAATAGTAACATGGAAGTATATGTGAAGGCTCATCTTTAAGAGCATAAATTATATTAATTAATCCATGGATGGACATGGATGGTTCTTAAATGAATTAGTATGTATGATTGATGATATGTAAGATGATTAATATTGACAAATTTCACTTAAGTTATTGTATGAGTCATATGGTTGTGAAAACAATAGCAATGAGTATATATTACATTGATAGATGGTTATGAAATATCATAGATATATACAAGTATATATATTATTTTTAAAATTTTGATTCACTTAGGGCTCGACTGGGAATGAGAATTTAATATTGGGCCTAATCTAGAGCCGAACTACCTTATTATATCCCACGTTTCATTTTAAGGATAAGAATTGGAATGGAATGTTAATGTAATAGTATGGCTACTATACTTAATTATTTGAATATGAAGATTGCTCATGTAGCACCTCTCCCTCGATTCTCAACCATGAGAAGGGTGCTATGCAATAATATTTACTCATTTAAATATATTTTCTTGATCCTAGCTACAACCTAGGCTCTTTATTAGCTATAAGAGGTATGTTTTAATATAATTTTGCTACTCTTTAAATGGAATAATATAGAACATAAGCATAACTCGTTTACATCTTCCAAATGGTAAATCTTTTGAATTTAGATAATCTTTTCTACAATGAGATTAAGTAAGAAATTATTAGCATTGTGCCTCTTCTTTAGGATTTAAACATTCAAGCATAAACATAGTAAAATACTAAGGAAAACACCTCCTCAATTTGAATTTGATCAATTGTACTGTAGTCTATCTAGTAGTAATTCCCTTGATCCTTGTCACTATTGGACAACTGAGAGGGGGGGGGGGGTGAATCAATTGTTACCGAGCTTAAACAATTATGATTATTTTAATCTCTTTGCAGAGCACTGAATGAAAATCAGAATAATGCAGGGAAGTAAGCAATAGAACATTCAACATTATTCACACATATGAAATATACAGAGACAGATATTTCCTGAGGAAACCCATAAAGGGTAAAAACCTCTTCTTCTTTATATGATAAGTAATCTTTACATTCTGTACATTATCATACTTATGAAAACAAAATCATAATGAGGCTACAACCTCTGTTTTGCAAGCTACAACTTGCTGAGAGCACTAACTCTCTGTTTTCTCTAGCACCTACTAGAAGGAAGCACCAACTCCCTGGTTCCTCTAGCACTCACTAGAAGGAGGCACCAACTCCCCAAGTGTTCCAGCACCAACTGGATGGAAGCACCAACTTCCAGTCACACAGGCACCAACTTGTATAACAAAGAACAACAGTTCTCCCTTGCACCACCCTGCCACCTTGGTTTCTCTGGCTGTAACTAGATGGAAGCTACAACTCCCTATGTTCAAGCACCCACTTGAACTTCTGAGGACAATAGTCCTCCCTAGCACCTCCCTTCCATATTGAAATATAAAGTTTGCTATATATAAATTTACCACAGTGATACAATATTTATCATTGGCTTACTAGGCTTATCACTATTCTGTTATGCTGCTCTGCTCTCCTGTATCAATGTCTCTTTGTATGCATCTTCTTTCGATTTGTGATCTTCTATTTTTCTCTACAAGAGCACCTCAGCCTTCCTTTAGTGTCTCACTGTCTTGCTGCACACATTCCTTTCACTTTCTGTGCTTCTGCCTTTTATGCTCTGTGCGCCATGTCCATTCAATGCACCATTCCTCTTCTCTATATTTCATCTGCTACACACTCCTCCTTCTACACTCCTGAATCCCTCTCAACAACAACACACATCTCTTCTTTGTTCTGCATCCTTATAGTCTCTATGCACCTTGTGCATCCATCTACGCAATGCTTCTACATTCTCTTCATGTCGAGTGCTCTGCCTAATCATCATTGCAACTCTTCAGCTTCTCTGGTTGTTAAACCCATGTGTCCATCATCACTGGGTGTTATGTTGAGATTCCTTAGACTGTCTACCGATCAAGACTCTTTGTCTTCTTTGTCACAGTCAAGCTCATTCTCTCGGTTGCAGTTACAAGCTTCAACGCTCTTCCATCTGTCAATCACCTCCTGAAAAGTCTTCATTCCACTGGAAGATGCCTTGAGACTCTTTATCTTCTCTAGCGATCACCCTGAAGTCTCTTCTAGTCCTCTAGCAGAAACAATCAGTCGTTTCTAGCAGTTACACTGTGAACCTCCAAAAATCGTATCAGCAACTAAATCACCACTGATTGATTAACTGTGAAGAGAAAAATTATCCCTTCGATCATATTCCTAATTAACCTACACCGTTGGATCATAAATGATGGGTCTCACGCTTATTTCTCCATTTCACAATTCAGCCTTTCGATGTTTCGGCATTCCGGCATTCAAATTTTCAACATACCTGTGGTGAGGCATATTGACTCTCCAAGTCACGATCTCCGAAATGGATATTAGCTTCATGCTACCTCCTCCCTTGAGACTTCATCGATGTGACCATGGGTTATGACCAAGGGCCAATTCTGAACATGTATTTTGCATTTCGCGTCTCGAGGATTCTGTGATGAGTCGTCTCCACTCTCCATGTCCCAAACTCTGAAATGGAGCTTGTCTCTTTGAGGTATTCTCTACATCTCTTTGACGATGTGACCACAGATGGTGACCATATCCTTATTCAAAAACGCATTTCGATGTTTCGTCATTTCGACATTCCTGTTGCAAAGTGTTTCGACACTCGAACTCCCAGTATCCGAAACCAACACCAAAAGGTGTTTTTCGCATTTTGGCATTTCAACATTCTGACATTCCTTGTGATGAAGTGTTTTGATGTTCCATCTCCCGGTATCTGAAATCTACACAAAAAAGGTGTTTCGACATTTTGCATTTCGCGACTTCCGGACTCCTGTGATGAAGAGTCTCGACTCTTAACTCCTCCAACTCCCAGTATCCGAACCTCCAGTCGATGTGCCTATTTCGGGTTTTCAGGGTTTTGCATTTCATGATTTCGGGATTCCTGTGATGAAGAGTCTTGAATCTTGACTCCTCCAACTCCCAGTATCCAAACCTCCAGTTGATGTGCTTGTTTTGGGTTTTCAGGGTTTCGCATTTCATGATTCCGAGACTCCTGATGATGAAGAGTCTCGACTCTTCCAACTCCTGGTATCCAAAACTGTCCTCCTGCTTCTGTGATTTTGGTGTTTCACATTTTGCAATTTCGAGACTCCTGATGATGAAGAGTCTCGACTCTTCCAACTCCTGCTATCTAAAAATGTTCTCCTACATTTTGGATTTCAGTGTTTCGCATTTTGTGATTCCAGGACTCCTGATGATGAAGAATCTCGACTCTTCCAACTCCCGGTATCCGATACTATCCTCCTGCCTTCAGGATTCCATAACCCCGCTTCACCTTGGTCTTTAAAGAACATGTAGGTTCTCCTGGATCCAAATTCGGTCAGACGGCGGGCTCAGATCTAACGTTCATCGGGAATTCTCAATGAGATCCAAAGATCACAATCGCTTCTCCTCCCGGGCTTACACATCCTCCTAACTTGGAATAATTTCTAAGTGTCAAAGGCCTCAACCTTTGATCCATCTAAGATCCTGAGTACACTATCTCTCTTGAGTTTTGGAAATGAGTTAACCTCATCCCCGGTGAACACCTATGCACTGCGTGCAACTTTGCGCTAATCCTCTGTTTTTCCATCGCTGCATAACCTGATATTTCCATCAATGAAAAGCACACCTGCCTGTAAACATGCCAACAATCTCCCCTTTGGCATTGATGGCAACCTTGAACGACTACTCTAGTCTGTTTGGACCTCCAACTGTAGCATCCGGTCCGATCCACTCCTTTTCTCCCCTTTTGACATCAATGTCAAAGAAAACATGCTCCCCCTGAGCTGTTGCAGTATTTTTAGGAGGTATCAGATATTCAATCAATACAAAACTCCCCCTAATAGGATGGACTCTCTTAGGTGTGAGACGGGATGACACCCAGATTCTGTTGGAGATATTCAAATGGTGTCTTGGCTAGGGGTTTAGTAAAGATGTCTGCAATTTGTTCTCTAGTTGGAATGTAATGGACCTGAACAATCTGATTGGTGACCTGCTCTCTTAGAAAATGGTATTTTGTAACAACCAAATATTTCTAAACATCATTAAGTTTCATAAGCAATTTATTTCATAAAATGAGACAATAACTTCATAGCATAATATTGATTTTCATAACAGCAACTTCAGTAACTTAGATTTATCAATGAATAATGATTTCATGGTAGAATGAAACAATGACATAACTTAACAAATTACCTGGTTCTGATGCTAATTTATGTTGCCTTGCTTCCTTGCTATTGCTTTCCTACTACCTGATACACAGACCAACCCTGCCACAAACAAAGAATAATTTCCCAAAACTAATGTCCTCACTGCCAACTAGGAAAACTACCTAGCTCTAGGATATCTATGGATATCCTGGCCCCCATGCCCAAAACCTCTAGCAACTCGGTGCCTCAACTGATCAAAATCCCCAGTCAGAAACTCTCTGCTCAAAGCCAAAACCAATAGTCCCCAGAATCCATCCCCCTCATCCTCCATCGAATGCCCCTCACGTCAACCTCCCTTCCTCCCTTATTCCTCCTTCACCGCCTCATGCCTTTACTCCCTTACCTGCCCTCATCCCCCTCCATACTCCTTCCTTTAATGTTTTATCTTCTCGGGATTACCAGGTTATCCCTTCTTGGGTACGCAACCATTTTATAACATATACCATTGATCTCTTAAATTTATTTCTCATGTCATTGAACGTAATTTGTGGTTAAATATTTAATTAATTAATCACAATTATATCATTTAATTAATTAATAACTTATTTTGTTAAGATCATGGAATCATCTTTGTTTAATTAATACCTTGTTAACACAATTAATCCCCTAATTAATTTTACTTTATAATTTTATACATTTATCCAACTAGGGTCGTTACATATTTTATGGGAATATGCTTGGTCTTGGAGTGGAATACAAGATTCTTGGACACATTGATGGCACTAGTGTTATCACAATGAATTGGGATCAATGTAGCGTATTTTACCTCCAAGTCTGCAAGTGTCTGAATAATCCATAATACCTGAGTGCAACAGGTAGCAGCAGCAATGCACTATGTCTCTGTAGTTGATAAAGAAATGGAAACTTGCTTTTTACTCAACCATGCTACTAGAGAATCTCCTAAGAAGAACGAACCTCCACTCATGCTTTTCCTTTCATCCATGCAATTATCCCAATCAGCATCTGAGTAGACTGATAATTGAAAATTATGATTCTTAGGATACCATAGGCCATAATTCATTGTTTCTTTCAAATATCTGAATATCCCTTTGACACGTAGCAAATGATTCTGTTTAGGTGCAGACTGATATCTTCCTACCATTCCAACAACATGCAATATGTCTAGGTGAGAAGCTGTGATGTACAACAGGATGCCTTTCATTGACCTATATGAACTTTAATCAACATCAGGTGAGTCATCATCCTTGCTTAATTTTCATCCAATAACCATAGGTGTGCCCACAGACTTAGAATCTTCCATTTGAAACCTTTTCAACATTTCTCTTAGATATTTTTCTTGAGAAATGAACATCCCTTCAGACCTCTGAGTAATTTGCAGACCAAGAAAAAATGGTAGTTCACCTATCATAGACATTTCAAACTCAGACTCCATGGCAGAAGAAAACCATTGTACCAATGAATCCTTATTACATCTGCATATGATGTCATCTACATAGACCAACGCGATGAGAAAATCATTATCCTCTATTTTGATATATAGATTGTTTTCAACTGTTCCTCTCTTCAACCCTTTGTCTTTGAGATACATATCCAGTCTGTGATACCAGGCACGAGGGGCTTGTTTTAACCCATATAAATATTTCTTCAGCTTGCATACTAAGTCAGGGTTATCAGACAGTGCGAAACCCTTTGGTTGTTCCATATAGACTTCTTCATTTAAATCTCCATTTAGAAAAGCTGACTTGACATCCATTTGATAGACTTTAAACCTTTTATGACAAGCATAGGCAAGAAA
>JZKD02S1668631.1:1265577-1283226 GCA_000966675.3 Picea glauca
ATAATTTTATCCTATAGAATTTGGGTGAATCATTTTTAAAATAGCGAATCTCATTTTTGGAAAAACCATGGAAAATTAGCCCATGAGCGAAATTTAGCCCCTAAAATCATCCTTGGATAAAATGGCCCGGCTCTGATACAAATTATTGGACAACTGAGAGGGGGGGGGGGGGGGTGAATCAGTTGTTACCAAGCTTAAACAATTATGCTTATTTTAAACTCTTTGCAGAGCATTGAAAGACAATCACAATAATGCAGGGAAGTAAGCAATAGAACAATCAACATCATTCACACATATGAAATATACAGAGACAGATATTTTCTGAGGAAACCCATAAAGGGTAAAAACCTCTTCTTCTTTATATGATAAGTAAACTTTACATTCTGTACATTATCATACTTATGAGCACCAACTCATAATGAGGCTAAAACCTCTGTTTTGCAAGCTGCAACTTGTTGAGAGCACCAACTCTCTGTTTTCTCTAGCACCTACTAGAAGGAAGCACCAACTCCCTGGTTTCTCTAGCACCCACTAGAAGGAAGCACCAACTCCCCAAGTTTTCCATCACCAACTAGATGGAAGCACCAACTTCCAGTCACACAGGCACCAACCTGTATAACAAAGAACACCAATTCTCCCTTGCACCACCCTGCCACCCTGGTTTCTCTGGCTGCAACCAGATGGATGTTACAACTCCCTGTGTTCAAGCACCCACTTGAACTTCTGAGGACAACAGTCCTCCCTAGCACCTCCCTTCCACCCTAAAATATAAAGTTTTCTATATATAAATTTACCACAATGATACAATATTTATCATTGGCTTACCAGGCTTATCACTTTTCTGCTATGCTTCTCTGCTCTCTTGTATCAGTGTCTCTCTGTCTGCATCTTCTTGTGATTTCTGATCTTCTATTTTTCTCTACAAGAGCACCTCAACCTTCCTTTAGTGTCTCACTGTCTTGCTACACACATGCCTTTCTCTTTTTGTGCTTCTGCCTTTTATGCTCTGTACGCCATGTCCATTCAATGCACCATTCCTCTTCTCGGTATTTCAGCTACTACACACTCCTCCTTCTACACTCTTGAATCCCTCTCAACAACAACACACATCTCTTCTTTGTTCTGCATCCTTATAGTCTCTGTGCACCTTGTGCATCCATCTGAGCAAAGCTTCTGCATGCTCTTCATGTCAAGCTCTCTGCCTGATCATCATTGCAACTCTTCATCTTCTCTGGCTGTTAAACCCTTGTGTCCATCATCACTGGGTCTTATGCTGAGATTCCTTAGCATGTCTACCAGTCAAGACTCTTCATCTTCTTTGTCACAGTCGAGCTCATTCTCTCTGTTGCAGTTACAGGCTTCAACGCTCTTCCATCTATCAATCACCTCCTGAACAATCTTCATTGCACTGGAAGATGCCTTGAGACTCTTCATATTCTCTAGCGATCACCCTGAAGTCTCTTCCAGTCCTCTGGCAGAAACAATCAGTCGTTTCTAGCAGTTACACTGTGAACCTCCAAAAAATGTATCAACAACTGAATCACCACTGATTGATTAACTGTGAAGAGAAACAATATCCCTTCAATCATATTCCTGATTAACCTGCACCGTTGGATCATAAATGATGGGTCTCACGCTTATTTCTCCATTTCGCAATTTGGCCTTTCGGAGTTTCGGTATTCCGACATTCGTATTTTCGGCATCCCTGTGGTGAGGCATCTCGACTCTCCAAGTCACAATCTCCAAAATGGAGATTAGCTTTGTGCTACCTCCTCCCTTGAGCCTTCGTCGATGTGACCATGGGTTATGACCAAGGGCCAATTCTGAACATGTATTTCGCATTTCGCGTTTTGGGGATTATGCGATGATTCGTCTTGACTCTCCATGTCCCAAACTCCGAAATGGAGCTTTTCTCTTCGAGCTCTTCTCTATATCTCTTCGACGATGTGGCCACCAGTGGTGACCATATCCTTATTCGAAAACACATTTCGGTGTTTCGTCATTTTGGCATTCGTGTTGCAAAGAGTTTTGACACTCCAACTCCGGGTATCAAAAACCATCACCAAAAGGTGTTTTTTGCATTTCTTCATTTCGACATTCCGACATTCCTTGTGATGAAGTGTTTTGACGCCCCATCTCCTGGTATCCAAAATCTACACAAAAAGGTGTTTTGGCATTTCGCATTTCGCGGCTTCGGGACTCCTTTGATGAAGAGTCTCGACTCTTGACTCCTCCAACTCCCGGTATCCAAACCTCCAGTCGTTGTGCCTATTTCAGGTTTTTGGGGTTTCGCATTTCACGATTTCGGGATTCCTATCATGAATAGTCTCGACTCTTGAATCCTCCAACTCCCAGTATCCGAACCTTTGGTCGATGTGTCTGTTTCAAGTTTTTCGGGTTTCGCATTTCGCGATTCCGAGACTCCTAATGATGAAGAGTCTCGACTCTTCCAACTCCCGGTATTCAAAACTATCCTCCTTCTTTCAGAATTTCAGTGTTTCTTATTTCTCTATTTCGGGACTCCTGATGAAGAGTCTTGACTCTTCCAACTCTCGATATCCGAAACTATCCTCCTGTTTTCGGTATTTTAGTGTTTCACATTTCGTGATTCTGGGACTCCTGATGATGAAGAGTCTCGACTCTTCCAACTCCCGATATCCGAAACTGTCCTCCTACCTTTGGGATTTCATAATCCCACTTCACCTTGCTCTTTAAAGAACGTGCAGGTTCTCTTGGATCCAACGCCGGTCGGACCTTAGGCTCAGATCTGATGTTCATCAAGAATTCTCAATGAGATCCAAAGATCACTATCACTTCTCCTCCCGGGCTTACACATCCTCCTAACTTGGAATAATTTCTAAGTGTCAAAGGCCTCAACCTTTGATCCATCTAAGATCCCGAGTACGCTATCTCTCTTGAGCTTTGGCAATGAGTTAACCTCATACCTAGTGCACACCTACGCATTATGTGTGAATCTGCGCTAATCCTCTATTTTTCCATCGCTGCATACTCTGATCTTTCCATCAATGACAAGCACACCTACCTGTAAACATGCCAACAGTCACTTGCCTAATCAGAACAAAATTACACTCCCATCCAACTAGGAGCCTAATCGGCTTCCTAACTCGAAGAAAAATTTCAATTTCCTGGCCCTCCATGCTTGAGATTCCAAGAACAACAATGCACAATATTTTATAAGAAGACTGTCACAAGAAAACATTTCTTCTCAGTATTCTCCAATATCTCAACAAACTCCAATCTATCAACCTCCCTTGACAATAGTTCCTCTTCTCTATTTATCAAGTTTCCATACACATTTCCCCAAGTCTCCTCAACCACCCTCATTAATCCATCAACCTCCCCTTCTAATTATTTTGGGAAAATGATAATTAAAATAAAATACTAAATGAATTGTATAAAATAACAATAAAATAGAATGCAAAGTATTTCTTCTCATGTTGGCTTATAAATGAAACTCGTCAATTTTCCCCAAAATTTATGGCAACCCACCATACCCATTTAATTCATCATATCAACCAATAATCAAAGTCAATGAGGGTATTTGTTTCTACTAGATATTTACGTATGCAATATAAATTCCACAATCATCAAAGCATCAATTAAGTAGTTAATAATCTGGTTTAGTAATTAATACATCAAGTAATTATACTAGTGTAGATACGCAATGTATGTATACGTAGTTAGCATGCACATATCTTGTGTATGTACTAGTGATAAACAATAACTACCTCTAATGCATGGTTCTTGTATGGTCACAACAAAGCATGCAAGACAATAAATCACGTAAATGCATCATTTAGTAATCTTAACTAACAAAATTACAATAATTCATCAATCATTGATCATCACACTTAAATTATCGAAAATGAATCAAAATAATTGTTCTAAACACAGTATGAACCAAGTAAGGAAATAAGAGTGGCACATATAATACCCAAGTAGAATTCTCAACTAACTTCAAATCATCCTTTCTCCCTAACCTACTTCTATATCCTATTCTTTCGTTTGCTGCAATATGTTATTGAACAACCAATTTGGGAAAGTTGTGCATCCTATAAAAAATACACTCACCATAGATTATAGTAGTATTTAAAATCATAAATTAAATTATAAGTAACAATTATTGTATACACTATCTTCTACATGTCTACGACATCCGAGTTACCTCAACACTACAATCATTTGGTTATTACATAGTTCATCAACCTATTGGTTAACTCTCCAATAAATCATATTCATGCAAATATATAGCAAATTTCATATGATAAACCATAGTTGTATTGATGTTCAATTAAGAAACATATGTTTATTTAAACCATGCCTCATATCTGTTATACATACACAATACAGTTTTGAACTGATATCTTCATACCAAAATTCCACATTTTAATTTGTTGTTTAAATATATCACATTAATATCATAACCATGAACACATAATAGTAAAAATAATATCATGCAACACATAAATATGTCTCGATGTACACATATCAAATGGCTATATCAGTTTAATTGAACCCAAACATATACTAAGAAATAAATTACTAAGATGACCAAAAATCAAAGTTCTAACTACCCAAGGCCAAAATATGGAGTGTTACATACACCCACCCTTTAGGAAACTTCTTCCCAAAGTTATAGTTAAGTAAAGAGTGCAGGGTAATCTCAACACATGGTCTCTATGCCCTTCCAATTAGTGAATCTCGGGCTATAATTATCTTATTGAACTTTAATGTAATTAATAAATTGTTGAGGCCATCTATCCAGTATATGCACTGGCTTGGTTCAACATGACCTCTCATTGATAATGACCACCTATAAATGAACCTATTAATCTCATGGAATTACATAACACATATCGGTGAGAAACTAGAAATAGGAATTATATTATACCTCTTACATATTTATGGTGGTAGTATGAGTCACTATTTCACTAGTTTGATCCTCCTCAGAGTTTTCAAATGGTTTAATCGAACCAAAAAATATTTTGTCACCCTTGAACCAAAAAATATTTTGTCACCCTTGCCCAATTTTATGGTACTCTTCTATATTCTAACTCATAAAAAGACTTTTGCTCCTATGTTAACCTTTCTTTTACTTTTATGGACATCGATATAACTCTTTGTTGGTCCCTAGTTGAACATTGAACCATGAATATCGACCTATGACATCATCATGCAATTCCATTTGATTGTAAAATAGTCCATACATTTTCAATGGAAAAATAGTCCTATACACCATCAAATTCTAGGGTCAAGGAATCTAAAAAATGGTCCTATACCCCCATCAAATTCAAGGGTCAAGGAATCTAAAGTTATAACTAGTATATACAACCTCGTGAAGATGTCTTGGGATTTGAGACATAGGACATCCAGTCTAGTCAATGGAAACTACCGAGCAGTGTTGGATGACTTCAGTAGTTTCCAGTCAAGCGACGGGTTTACCTTTGAAGCATCAGATTATGGAAAAGGCCCCAAGAGAATAATATTAACTTTGGACTTTAATGGAAACCTGAGACTATACAACTTGGTGGAAGAGACAGGTAGATGGAACATTATTTGGATGGTGATTCCAAATCAATGCTATGTTCATGGCTTCTGCGGAATCTATGGTCTTTGGATATACACAACACTCAACTCAAGATGTACCTCCAATTTTTCATCATTAAATGTGATGATGGTAATTTCCCTATCCCATCCTCCCAATCCCAATTATATGTTACCATTATTATTATTAATTTATATTAACATTCATTTCAATTTTTCTTTATTTTTTATTTTTATATTAACTTTCATTTCGAAATAATTTTTTCAAAATAATTTTTTTAAGACATAAAGATGCCATTAAAAACTATATTTGTGTTTTTCCTAGTTTCACATTAATATGATTATTGACTCTAATTTATGTGATTTATTTTTATCATTTATAAATATTACCTATTCTACAATTTACTTTTTATACCTTTTTCATGCGAGTAAAAAGTTGTTTCTCTCCTCATCTAGAATTCTCACTTCCCCTTTCTTTCCCAAATTTATATTTGAAGACCTGTATCAAAGGATTTAGAAAAATTGAAAAAAGAAAAAATAACTATTACTATTACTCCCTTGTGTTTTCTCATCAACAACTTTAGAGTTAGCAAGTGGTCAATGGTTAAATGCTTAAGTCAAAAACCATCTTGAGAAGGAGTCATGATATTATTTTTTTTTATAGCCAATTACCTATTTCTCTCTTTAGAATGGTGTCAAACATCTTGGAAAAGGTGTTACAATAAAGGTTTTGTATTTTCTCTAGGAAATTCATGTCATATGGCTTGATTAAATATATACTTGAGAAGTGCATGCAAAGGTGGACCTTTTAAATTGACCATTTTGGTTGTTAAATAATGAAGACGATGGACATTTTTCTTGACAAGATGCTTAATGTCATGTTCATATCTTCTTTTGAAATAACCAAAGTTTCTTTTCCTAAGAAAGTCATGTTGGAATTCTAATACCTTTCTCATAAACTTGATATTCATATGTTATCATTTAAGTAAAGATTTTTGGATGACAAGCTAAGTTGTCAATTAACTCTTGTTGCCTTTTTTTTTTTTAAGTGGATGTATGTGTAGGCTTGACATAAGTTTGAGGGAGGTCAAAGAACTTATATATTGTTTGGATTTTTCCATTGAAAATCATCTCATATCAATTTGTTGAGCTGCAAAGCCATTTAATTTTGTAGCAAATGTTCCTCTGCTAGTTAGAATCTGGCGATACAAGAAGTTGGAGATCCCATCAATCTGTAACTTTGATCGATTTTTTGATGATATTTAGAATTGGGAAAAACCCTTAAGGACACTGTTTCACTATACACGAAACTTGTATCGTAGTATAAATTTCGTTATGCATGAAATTGATGCTCGTTTCTTATTAGATAAGAGGGCTCTTTTGCCACAAGATTAGCATAATCCATTGAGCTTCTATTCCTAATTTTCAATCCTCTTTCCTATGATGTTATATAATTGTCTTCAACACTTCCTATGATGTTATATTTATTGTCTTCAACAACATGAATGGATTTTTTAGTGTCTATTTGCCACAAAATCATTGCTAAAACGAATCCTCCACTCACTACTTGATAAAAATACCCTACTTTAATCATGACTTTGCAATGGAGATACCACAAGATTATTGTTGCCTCATTATGTATTTGCAATAGAGATACCATGAGATTATTGTTGCCTCATTATGTGTTACTTTCTTTAGATCACTTCGACATTCCCATTCACCCATTAAAAGGGTATGCTAGTTTACGACACTTTTTTTACTTGAAAGTGTCCATATGCATATATGGACATAAACTTACATTTTATAGTGAATCCCTTAAAATTTCCTTTATTAAATGACTTTGCATAAAAATGAAGGATAAATCTCCCACATAAATCCCTTGTCATATCAACAAATATGTGTATGCCAATACCATATATATATATATATATATATATATCTTTTAAACATTATAACTCTTTTTTTTAGTCTTTCACTATATATTCATATTTGTTTTTTGTTTGCTAGCCTGTCCATTATCCATGGGGCCATCAAAATCACCCAGGGATCACACCCAGTTTAGGCCATGCCAACCCTTAACATGGTTGGATTTTTTTTTGGTGTCTCCTCCCAACTACTGCGAGTTTCGAACCTTGACCACCTTAGAGAACAAAACCCTTAAAATCCAATCAACAAAATTTAACATTCATATTTTATTATATATAATAATGTACTAACACTATTAATAATATTTAATTTTTCTTTTTCTATCATATAAATATAATAATAATGCATTGGACCATTTATTCTTTCCACATGCCTATGCATATTTCTTTGTGGGAAAAGATAATACTTTTTCTTTTTTGCCTTGAAACATCACACCTAAAAGACATATATAGGTTGCTATACATAGACAATTTGACTAAGTGGCTTTAAATCAATTCAAGTCACTTGGATCAAGAAAAAAAAGAAACATTTTAGGTATTTATTTATTTAATTGTTTCAATTTGATGATATAGAGAGCAATTATTTATAATATATAATCCATTTTTAAGATCACAATCAAGTCAGATGCCAATTGATGTATGAGATGCTCTTCGTCCAATGATTTGACTAGTAAAGTATATGGAAGTATACATACCCTACCCTACCCCCTTTAGATTTGAACTTATGAACTTTTAATAAGAAACACATGTTCTTAACCATTAGACCCACTCATATTGTATCCTCAAAACATAAAAGTAGCAACAATTAATTTATATGAAGAAGTATTTTAAAATTTAAATGTATATATTAAATTAAAAATATTAAAAAATAAATAATATAATGGATAAAGACAATTTTCAATAATATAAATAACACTATTTTGACCATGGAACAACTTCATAATTGAAAACATTACAAAGTAAAAAGTATGGATTATTTCTTTAGCTAAATTTAACCATTATATATTTTATATGATTTTTTAATATACTATTATAAATATGATTTTTTATATTTTTCGTAGATATATTGTATGTTATTATATAAATAAGAAACACATTTTATTGAAAGATGAGTTGACATCAATGGATGTATTATGTTTGGAGCTTATTAAGAAAATTTTCTCCCTAGTGAATGTAATACGTTATGCAAGACTACATGCATTTTTTTTAGTTTTTTTTTTCCCAAGGAAACAAATTACTCAATTATATTAAAACATATAATTTTTTTACATCTTTTTTTACTCTTCCAAAGAGCTATATCGTGGCCATACTGAGAGATAAGTAAACCGTGCCAAAAATAAACTTAGAAAAAGAAAAGTAAAAAGTGTCAATGCAAGAGACTATATGCTAGTTGGTATTAATAAATACGATACATAGGTATTAAGTGAATATGGTATTGCTTTCTGAGAAGAGCAAGGCTGAGAGACATTTCATCGCTGATGGATGATCCAGGCAAACCAGGTGATCCAAGCAAACCAAGAGTCCCTCTTTTTGGGTTTTCCTGAGATCTTGTGTTCCCTAGGAGACTCCTACTGGCTCATTCCTTGAAAGCGCTGCTCTTTTTACTTCACTGCGTTGGTCGCTTCCGGTTTCTCAGTTATTAGAGCCCTTCGGTGTGGTCACAGTCCTCCCCGATTTTCTTTTTGTCGTCTTGTCCAAATTCTGACCAATAGGATCCTCCAGGCCCTGATTGGCTCTGCCTCCACTGACCTGTAATTGTTTCTTCCCACAACCTCTCACTTTCACTCCTCTGGCCCACTCACATTTTTCTCGTTATTTTTTCCATCTTCTTGTGGACCAGCGGTGGGTCGCCCGAACCTTTACCATGCACTCACTGACATCTCCTCTGGTGGAGCCTTCCGACGATCTTTTCTGGCAACAATCGGTCCTTTTTGATAAAGTGGATGCTCTCATTTATAACCTGCAGCATTTTCCCTCCAAGCCTTCACTTTCAAATTCTCACACAGTTCCCGCCGTGTCCCCTATGGAATAGACTTTTACACTGAAGATCAATCCTCCTGTCCCTGACAGTTCCTTCCCAGCTCCCAAAGCCCCTCCCCCATCTCAAAAAGCTTCTCACAGTCGAAAGGTGTGGAAATCAAAGAGAAAATCTTCACGCTTGGTGTTGGGCGACGGTGTGGGATTGGAGGAACTTTGCAAAATGTCCACTTGTGCTCTGGTTGGCAAGGTCTCATACAAAATCTTGAATCCTCAGCCGCTGAAGGAATGGATAAATTCATCTTGGCTACCTCTCTTAGGTTATTCACCGAAAGTACAATATATCAAGAAAAGTTGGCTATGTTTTCACTGCAAGTCTCCCGATGACGCTTCTCTTTTACTATCTACCTTGTGGGCCTGCGGTGGTAGTAGCCTCATGCTCAAGCGCTAGATACTGGATTTCAATCCAGACATTGATTTTTTCAATCTCAGACATCTTTGGGTGCTCCTCCCAGGTCTTCCATTACACCTCTGGAATGAAGGAGCTTTGAGAGCTATAGGCAACTCCTTAGGCAAGTTCATAGCACTTGACACACAGTCTCTCAACAGATATTTGAGGAAAATGGGCAGAGTGCTAGTTGAGATGGACATTTTAGCTGGACTGCCGGAAACTCTGGAGATTGATTGGAGAGGTCGGAAGATTCTACAGAAGCTGGACTATATCGGGCTTCCTTTTCGTTGCAACCTCTGCCAGGAAACTGGTCACTTCTGTAGATCCTGCCCTGGTAAGTCCACAATCGACTCATATGATGAAGCAGAACTTCACCTCAACCCACATGAATACCCAGCTGCAGATCCTTCTCTTGCTTACCTGGACGTGCCCTTTGATACTCCCTCTCTTCCAGTACTTGGATTTGAGGTCTCCCTGTGGTCTAAACTATTTCATCTTTGTCCTATCATCTTTTCTTCTCTTACAACAATTGAGAAGGAAGATATTAATAGCTACTCTTGGCTCACCTCCTCCTCCTTAGCTAAGACCCCCCCCCAAGAGGCTATGCTTCCCCTCATCCCCGCCTCCTCTCTCCCCACAGCCCAAGGCCCCCTCCCGACAACTGTTATCACTGCAGAACTCCCAGCCTCAGCCCACCTCCCATCTCTGCTTCCCTCTTCACATCTGGTTGTACCCCCAAGCCCTCCTTTTTCCTCTCCGGATCCGGATCCTTCCCTCTCGGTGCTTCCAGGTTATAATCGGACCGAGGAAGATGATGTAACTCTCTTGGAAGCGCTAAACTCATCGACATCTTCTACCTTTCTTCCGGATAACACTATGTAGCTACATGTATATCGAGGTAAAGAACTTCTCATTCCTGATACAGAGTCTGGAACTTCCTCCTCAATACATTTGGATAAGGATGTCAAAGCCTTTGCCTGGTCGAGAGGCATTGGCATGGAACTCTCCCCTCTCCAGACAAGAAGTTCCAGGAAGAAAAAGGAGCTATTGAGCTCACAGCAAACTGCATCTGTTCTTCCCACGCATGACAGTAAGGCCCTCAGAGCAATGAAGGCCTTGGCACGATCCAAGTAATGATCATGCTCTCCTTAAACATACGGGGGATTGGAGGCACCCTCAAGGCTGCTTCCTTCAAAATATTATTGGAGCGTTCAAAGCCTGATGTCATCTTTCTTCAAGAAACCCTCTCGACAGACCATAAAGCCATAGATTTTGTGCATCTTTTTTGTTCTTCGTGGGTCTCGGTAGCTGTTAATTCCATTGGATCTTTTGGTGGTCTGCTGGTAGCATGGGACCCTAGTCTTTTTAACCTGAGACCCTACCTTTCGAGCGGGGGCATCCTAATGCCAGGATGTTGCTTAGCATCAAAGTAGGAGGTTGCTTTACTAAATATCTATGGGCCCTGCGCTGACAAACAGAGGTTCTGGTCAAATCTTGATAATATTGGCCTTCTCTCCTTTCCAAATATCATTATCGGTGGTGACCTTAACTTAATTTTATTGGCAGATGAAAACTCGGGTGGATCCTTCTTGCCAGGTCCTTCCGAAGCCTTTTTCAGTGATCTCTTCACTTCAAACAATCTGATCGATGTCCTGCCGACCCGACTGGTAACTACTTGGTGAAATGGGCAGTCTGGACCAGCTGCGATAGACAGACGACTGGATCAGTTGTTGAAGGATTCTTGTCTTCGTCTGGTTTTCCAACCTCGTGGGTGGAGTTCCCATTTGTGTCTGACCATGCGCCAATCCTCCTTCAGCTGTGGCTTCCAGCGCTACACCCTTCACCACCATTTAAGTTCAATCATCATTGGCTCTCGTCTGATGCTTATTCTATTTTAGTTCACTCGGTCTGGAGGGATCCATGTTTCCAAGCTGAAGCTAACCCTCGACGGTGCCTCGTTTGAAAACTAAAAGTCCTCAAATCTTAGTCGAGAGCTTGGTTCCATGATTTAAAAGCCATGCAAAAGTCCAGTTTAATTAAGCTGGAGTCTGAGATTTCTCATCTCATTCACAAATCGACTTTTGTCGCCTTGACCGTGGAGGAGTCGGCCATTCTGAAGCTACTTGAAACCAACAGAGCCTCCTTTCTTCGTTCAGAGGAGAACAACTGGAGATTGCACAACCGTGCTACTTGGTTAAAAAGCGGAGACTCAAACTTCAAATTCTTCCATAAAGTTGCCAGTTTCAATAGGAACAAGAAGTTTATTTGGTCGATTAAAAGCATTGGAGATGAGTTACTTAGTGGATAGAAAGCTTTAAAGGATGAGGTTGTATCGTATTTCAGTCATCTATACAAAAACACCAATAACCACGACCTCCTGGGGATGGTGTCTACGGCCAGCCTCTTTCCTCATTTCATCTTTGCTGATGAGGCTGCCGACCTCTACAAACCTGTCTCTCTTTCCGAGCTTAAACATATTTTGTTTCACTTCAAAACTGAGAGGAGTCCCGGGCCTGATGGCTGGTCGACAGAATTATTCTGTTTCTTTTTTGACCTCGTAGGATTGGATCTCCTCCAGATGGTGGAAGACTCCCGTATCAAAGGTAAGATTGTGGGAAGTCTAAATTCTACCTTTCTCGTCTTGATACCGAAAGAAAATAACCCACTCTCCTTCATTGATTACCATCCGATCTCTCTCTACAACCTCATTTATAAGGTAATTTCCAAGGTAATCTCAAACCGGATCAAGCCTTTTCTTGAAAGGAGTCTTTCAGCGGAGCAATTGGGTTTCTTGAGGGGCAGAAGAATCCAGGATGTTATTGGATCTGCCCATGAATGCATCCACAGCATCAAACAGAAAAATATAAAGGATCTGGTTATGAAACTTGACCTCAAAAAAGATTTTGACTGTATTGATTGGGAGTTTTTGAGATTAATTCTTCACTCTATCGGGTTTGGTGAAATGTTCATCAATTGGATCATGTCTTGCATTACCAGTACAAACTTCGCAGTTTTGATCAATGGAGAGGCTTCCATCTTATTCAAAAGTGAGAGGGGGCTCCGCCAGGGATGCCCACTCTCCCCCTACCTCTTTATTCTGATAATGGAAGGCCTTAGCCTCTCCTCTCAAAAAGCTTCATCAAGCACCACATTTCTGGCATAAAGGTCTCAAAATTCATTAAGATGGTTCATCTCTTGTTTGTCGATGATGTTCTTCTCTTGTCAAAAGCTGATTTAGCAGAGTGGTTGGTAATCCAAGAGGTGCTTCAACTTTTCTGTTCAATTTCAGGTTTATCCATCAATTTCTCAAAATCCTCCGTCCACTACTGGGATCTCTCGGAGGTCGAACTCCTCCTCCTCAAGGACTCCATCCCCTTCACCTTTGTTAACCTGAGTGAAGGCTTCAGGTATCTTGGTTTCCAGCTGAAGTTGGGAGCCTCCTCACCTGATGATTGGAGATGGATAGTGGCACTTTTTGAAAGAAGAATTGGATTTTGGTGCAACAAATGGCTGTCCTTGGGTGGTCGTTTCACCTTGGTAAAGTCAGTTCTGGAAGGCCTTGCTGTTTTCTGGATTTCCCTGGAGAGAATTCCAAACAAGATTATCATTCTATTATGGAGGCTCACCTTCAATTTTCTGTGGAATAGCTGAGCTGGCCATTTTCGTTTCCATCTGTGTAGCTGGGCTGCTCTGTCAAAACCTTGAAGGTCAGGGGGCTGGGGTCTCATGAACTTGTCCACCTTCAACATGGCCTTCCTGGCGAATTCGTTCTGGAGAGCTGTCACTCATGACAGTATTTAGCACCGTATCATTGTTGACAAATACTTGGGCTCCCTGTCACTTATCAATTGGCTCTGTAAGCCTTCTTTCCTGCTGAGGAAGGTTTCTCCATTTTGGAAGGGCCTGGTTGCTTCTATACCATTGATTCTCCACTGGCTTGTGTGGAAGCTTGGTGTGGGTACAGAGATTTGCATTGGCAGGGACAAGATTCTTGGGTTGGGGGATCAGTCGCTCCTCTCCACCAGGATGAGGTCGCAGCTCCGAATTCTGAATTTTACTCATCTTGCACAGATTAAAGTCCCGTCTGGCAGTCGCACTCTCCCTGACCGAGGGCTAGGCAGTGGTGATCTTCTCTTAAGAAAACCGATTGCCACCGAATGGGACCTCTATATCTCAGCCCTTAAAGGCGTCGGTGTCTCTCTCTCTTCAAACCTGGATACATTACTATGGGCTGGTGGAGATGCCACGAGAAACATCTCGGTCAAGAATCTATATGACACCCTTGTCAATCAGTTGCATTTCGATGTGGATCGTTCGTGGTTTTCTCATTTGTGGCTTTGGGAGGTTCCTCTAAAACTCAAATTATTTATCTGGCTTGCTGGAAAGGAGAAAACTCTCACTTGGGATGTGCTACGATGGACAGGCTGGGAGGGGTCGGGGATCTGTCTTCTCTGTAGCATAGCGCCAAAGGATATACACCACCTCCTGGTTCACTATTCCTTCACAAAGGCGGTCTGGTCTCTTTTTCTCAAGCATCTTTCTTTGAACTTTTCTTGGAGCGGCACCTCCCTATCGAACAGCTTCTCACGGTGGCTGACACAAATTTCTGCTCCGAAGTGTTTGTCGGTCCACGTCTGCTGGCAGATCTGGACTGCACAGAACCGAGCCATTTTTGAAACTTGCCCTCCTTCCTTGCACGCTGTGTTACATAGAGTTTTGGCCTCCTTCCACTGGATTTCGTTGATGGTAAAGCCCCTCCCTCACAAATCCTGTGATCTTAATTTGACGGAAGGTTCCACTCTTGCTTTTTTCGATGGCACTGCTCAGTCAAATGGGTTTTGTTGTGGGGCTGGTGGTTTTTTCAAAAACCATCTGTCGAGGATTACTAAGTGGTTCTTAAACTGTGGAGCGGGTACTAACAATAAAGCCGAGCTCTTGGGCTTATGGGCCTCCCTCTTTCTAGCTTCCTATTGGTCTATCAATCACCTTCACATCCTTGGTGACTCGCGAGTTATCATAGACTGGATTTCACAAAAATCCAAGCTTCAAACTGTCCACAATGATAGCTGGAAGGATAAATTGCTTGAGTTGTCTAAAACCTTTACCGACATCAACTTCCACCACATCTCCAGATCCCACAATAGAGAGGTGGACACCCTCTCGAAGAGGGCCTTAAATGAAGTGGCTAGGAGACTCTCGGTCTTCCACTGTGATAGAGGGATAGAGAGCCCTATCTCCTCTATTAATGTCTTTGAATGATGTTGGTTGTCCCTTATTTGTAGTAGGATGGGTCAATTGGTTGTTTTGATCGCTTGATCCTCTTCTTTGGGCTGGTCCACCTTGGCAGTCTTTGCATGTAACGGTCCCCCATTGATGGTGCGCTGACCATGTTCCTAAGCTGTGGCAGCTGTATTGTAAAGGAATTTATACCATATATAAATTTGAGAAATTTTCTCTTGGAAAAAAAAGTGAATATGGTATTAATAAATACAATACATAGGTATTAAGTGGTAGGTAGGGTCACATGAAAAATAAACCCTACAATGTCTTAGTCACTACGAGAAAAATAGGTCCAGCCATGTTAGAGAAGGAGAATAACGCATCCCTTCAACAAACAATAACATGACTAGAAGAGTTCAATATCCCACCTTTAAAAACAATAATTACAAATATAGATAGAGAAAGAGAATACTTTGATAGTCTCGTATAGAAGGCACAATTTTTTAGGGTGAGAGACCACTTGTGTAAGGGCATCCATAAATGCATTGTGCAGTTTAAATGTTCTATTTTTTAGTGTTTTTTTGGCATACTTTTTGGTCAAGTTTATCCAAAATCCAATTAGAAATTGTTGTAACTACAGATTTGAGTGGTTAAGTTTGTATAATTTGATTGTCTCGGGGTTTAGAAAAGTTCAAAAGATAAAACATTAAGACAGCATCCAAATGTATGAGAAAATTTTGTTGGATTACTAAGAGGGGGGGTGAATCAGTAATAGCGTAATTATAAACCTTTTTCTCCAAGTGTTATATCAATGTAGAATTATTATCCAATAAGAAATGAACAATCACACACATACACAGTACACCAGTGTTTTACGTGGAAACCCAAATCAAGAGAAAACCATAGAATGTGTTTTCTTATATGTCTTGAATAATTACATTCATTGGAAGCACCAACTTCCTTTGTTTTCCAACTGCAACTGGAAGGAGTCTCCAACCTCCTAGTTTCTCAGGCTACAACCTGAGGGAAGATCTGACTCCCCAATTTTCTGGCTACAACCAAAAGGAGGATACAACCCCCTATGTTCTTCAGCTACAACCGGAAGGTGGCTACAACCACCCGTCCTTGCCCCGTCCAACCGCCCTGAAGTAGAAGTAGAATGATGGAACCATTGTCACACTATCACTGTGAGATATATCGTTGTAAACCTGTACCAATAAACCTGAACCATGCATCAACCATTTATCATCCTGTACCTCAAACCTGTAATCAACCTGTACCATGAACAAGTGCATCAACCATGCACGAACCTGTACCTTAAACAAGTGCATCAACCATGCACCAACCTGTACCAAACAACCTGTAATCAACTTGTACCATAAACAAGTGCATCCAACCATGTACCAAGTATCTACCAATCATGTGTCAACTACTCATCAACTATGACTCATCAATATGTACCAACATCATCAACTATACACCTCATGTATGTGCCAACTCATTAACTACTTGCCTCAACCATGTACCCAACATGTATCTTAACCAAAATCCCTCATCAATTTCATCATCCAAATATGATTTGTAACTCTATAATAGAACTAGTTTATACTATCATATACGTACAAACCTTCCTTAACTTTAACAACAAGAGACTAGCATTTTCATCAAATTTTTCTTTAGTCTCACATGACTAGTTTTGGATTAGTCAACAACCCTAACTTGAAATAATCATAACTTTGTACCTGTAGTGAATATAGATATGAAACTGATATACAATGTTCTTCAGTGTGTTTTTTGCAATTCCTCTAGGTTTCACTACTTGGAACCTCTCAGAAAATGAGTTATAGCAAAAATGGCATACCTTGTTGAATTCTGGCTTATTCTAGAGAGCGACCTTGTAGAGCGTGCCCCGCACAGAATATTTGTTGAATCTATCGAAAATTGTTACAATGCATACTAAAGACTTTACTCTAGCCCAAAAATTTTGTATTAATAAATTTGGATCTTTTATAAAGAATTTATGATGTGTTTACCCGAAACACTTGTTTTAGACTAGTTTCAGGACTAGCCACAAACCCTATTTTCCACAGAGTATAAATCCAAAAATACAACGACCCACAAGCTGATTTTTTTACCACAGATACTTATATATGTTTCCTCAATGGCATAGAAATTCATGGTCTGAATCATTCTATAAAAAAATTATTGTGAAAATGGTGAGATGCCCTGTAAATAACATACCTTAGAAAACATTGTCAAAATAATTTATCCTTCCTTGAATTTCGACCTTATTTTCTTCACCTTCCCTCAGAAATTCTTCTTAGATATACTTTGGTTACCTCAGACACCTATAGATATTCAATATTCTCAAGTGTGTGTTAAATTATAGATCCTTTCCTCTTATTTATACTCTCCAAGTAGCTTCCTTATAAACATCTTCTAGGTCACTTTGCCCACTTTCCTTATTTTAGGGTTAACCCACTTCTAATTTCTCCATTAAATTTATTATTT
>JZKD02S1668631.1:1303571-1327678 GCA_000966675.3 Picea glauca
TGGCAGATTTTGATGATACAGTCCTTTGAATTTCTCCATTTCTTTTCTAGTATTTACTATTTCTTCTTCTAGGGCTTCACACCTGAGTTTCTTCTCTGACAATTGTTGTTTCAGTGTGTCTTCTAACTTCTTTGCCTCTTCTAATTCCACTTTCAGCAGAGCTAAATCTTCATCAGGTTTTTTACTGTCTTTCTCAAACTGTGTTAACAATTGTTTTAGCTTTTTGTTTTTAGATCTGAGTCTATCAATTTCTTCTAGTGCGCTGATTAGTTCTCCTTCCAAATCCACTACAGCTTCTTCTTCATTATCATCACTGCCTGTGATTTTATTATCATGATCCTCTTTGTCCATAAGTACGAATTCATTTGCCTTATCTTCACAAGATGAGTCACTATCGGTGTCTTCCGAGGAATTGTCATTATTTACAACCAAGCTTTTCTTCTTATTATATTTCTTGTATTTGTACTTCTTTTCATCATCAGAGCTCTGATCCTTTTTCTGATGGGGACACTTAGATGCAAAATGACCTATCTTTCCATAGTTAAAGCATTTGAAGGGAAACTTCCCTTGATATTTTCCTAAACCTTTCTTTAACCTTCTCACAAATTTTGCCTCAATTTCATCAAATTCTGAATCAATATTCTTGTCTGCTTTAAAAGAAGCTTCTCTAGTACTGGATTTATCTTTGTTAATTCTCATTTCATATGCAGTTAGAGTTCCAAGAAGTTGATCAATAGACAGAGTTTTAAGATCATTTAACTCTTCTATTGTAGAGACTTTTGGATTAAATTTATCAGGCAGAGATGTTAAAATCTTCTGAACTAAGAGTGCGTCATCAAACTTCTCACCAAGACCCTTCATGGAATTGACAAGTTATTCAACTCTTAAAAAATACTTGCTAATTGTCTCATCTTCATTCATCTTTAGTTCTTTAAATTTCAATCTATATGTTTGAATTTTGGCATCTTTTACTTTCTCATTTCCTTCATAACTGCTAATAAGTTTATCCCACATTGCTTTGGCAGTATCAAGATGCATCACCTTCACAAACTCAGTTTCAGCAAGTTCATTCAAAATGGCATTCATCCCCTTAGCATTAAAGCTAAACTCTAACTTATCATCCTTGGTGGCCAGCACAACAAGCTTGATATATCCAGTCTCTACTACATCCCAAACATCAGCACCCAAGGCCATTAAGTATGTTCTCATTCTAATCTTCCAAAAGGAAAAATTTGTTCCATCAAACAGAGGAGGCTTAGAGACAGAAGTCCCTTCGTGACTTGTCATGTTTAAGCTTACAGATCTACCTTTGAATAAAAGGAACCCGCTCTGATACCAATTGATGGAAATACTAAAACAACTGAGAGGGGGGGTGAATCAGTTGTTTATGAGCTTAAACAATTTTATTCCTTTTAAAACATTATTAATCTTTCTTCAAGTGATCATCAACAATATATAGTATATGGACAGTAAAATTAAAGAACATCAGTCATACATAAAGTATACACAGAGATAGATTTTTCACGAGGAAACCCATAAAGGGAGAAAACCTCTTCTTCGAAATGATAGGCAGTCTTTTCAGTTCTGTACATCATCTACAATTGAGCACCAACTCAATGTGAGGCTGCTACCTCTGTTTTACAAGCTGCAACTTGTTTGAGAGCACCAACTCTCTGGTTTTTCTAGCACCAACTAGAAGGAAGCACCAACTCCCTAGATTATCTAGCACCAACTAGAAGGAAGCACCAACTCCCTGAGTGTTTCCAGCACCAACTGGATGGAGGCACCAACTTCCAATCATACAGGCACCAACCTATATCACAGAGAACAAGAGTTCTCCCTTACACCACCCTTCCACCCTGGTTTCTCTGGCTGCCACCAGATGGAAGCTACAACTCCCTGTGTTCAAGAACCCACTTGAACTTCTGAGGACAATAGTCCTCCCGAGCACCTCCCAACCTCCCTGGAATATCAATGGCTAAATAAACATTCAACTCTACAGATAAATCAGTTCTTACCAATCTTTCTTTGTTCTATAAATTTGGTCTTCTGCACACTGTTTTGATGCTCTTCTCTTCCTCTGTTTGTTCAGCAGATATGCTCTGCATCAACTCGTGCTCTCATTCTGCTCTTCTTCAACTCGTTCTGTTATTCTACTTTACATTTCATCTCACACTTCACATATGCTCAATCTCCCTCTACGTATCCTCTTCTTCTCTGTTCTTACAGTTTCATTCATTTTCATTTACAGAACAACCAACCGGACACAGTCTATTTCATCTTCTTTTATACACACGAACACGATGGTTCAACTTCCCCACTCCTTAGGAAAAATGACAACAATTGTCTAAGCAACTGAAATGCCAACTGATTGGAAATCATGAGTCCATTTCACTAACGGATTTGTAACTGAAAAGTTAATCTGTGAGAAAGAACAACAACCCTCCGATCACATTCAAGGTTTATCCGCACCGTTGGATGACCTTTATTATTCTTTCCTTTTTAAATCGGGTTTTGGCATTTCAGCATTCCTGTTCCCAAGTGTCTCGACACTTCATGTCGTGATCTCTGAAACTCTGAAACAGAGCTTATCTGGACTGACTCCTTCTCTTCCCGTGACTAAGGGTTGTGACCACAACCTTATGCATAAGGCACTTTCGTGATTTCGCATATCACAAATTCGTAATACAAGTTTCTTTGTTTCTTTTGTCTCTCCGTATTGCGATTCGTGAAACTCCGACACGGAGTTGAACCAACGGTCTAGATATGAACTTGTTTCAACGGATACAATTGGATCGCGATATCGCATATCGCGAAATCGGGATTCTTGTTGCATTTGTTTCTTTTCCTTTTGAATTCGCGATTCGCGAAACTTCGACATGAGCTATAATCAACGGTCTAGATTCATTCTCGATTCAATGGCTGCGATTGAATCGTGATATCGCATATCGCGATTTCGGCATTCTTGTTGCCTTGTTCTCTATTCCTCTTGATGTCGCGATCCCCGAAACTCCAATATATAGTTACATCTACGATCCAGATCCAAGCTTGATTTAACGGCTGTGATTGAATCCCCATATCGCATATCACAATTTCGACATTCTTGTTGTCAAGTGTTTTTTTCACTTCAAAGTCTGACCCCCAATACTCCATGAAGAAAATCAACGGTCCATATCACTTCTTAACTTAACGGATGCGATTAAATCACGAAATCGCATATCGTGATTTCGGGGTTCCTGTTGTATTGTTTATTTGACATCTCCAACACACGATCCCCGAAACTCTGACATTCACTGGAATTAACGGTCCAGATCAAAGCTTGATCTGACGGCTCAGATTTCATCGCAATTTTTCATATTGCGATTACGCCCTTTTCTCCTTGCACTTTAAATACCGTGCAGGTTCTCCTCGATCCAACAGTGGTCGGACCCTGCACTCGGATCTGACGGCTGAGATCTGTCTCCCTCTTCAACGATCATAGATTCTTCTTCTCAAGAGATTCTTCTCAAAGTTTCTCTCATTCGCTGCCTTCGATCATTCGCATTCTTCTCAAACTTTCGCTCATTCGCTGCCTTTGATCATTCACATTCTTCTCAAACTTTGGCTCATTCACTACCTTCGATCATTCGCTGCCTTCAATCATTCACTGCTTTCGATCATTCACCTCTCTGAACTTATCTTTTGTTTGCCTGTCGATTACAAACTTCTTGTTCTCATGTCATCTTCACTATTGCCATCAATGACAAGCATTCGTTGTCTGTTAATTGTCTGTTAAATATTTTCCAACAAGCCAAAGGAAGGCGAGCACCTATTTCATTCATAGATGTGGATGAAAGGCACTCCAATGAATTCATCATTGACAATGATAGCTAGAAGAACCTCATCTTAGAAGAGGTCATCAATTGGCTAGCCCTACTGACAATGCCACACCCACAGCCCTACACCATCGGATGGCTTCGTCAAGGATGTGATCTACACGTCATCCAATAGTGTCACTTGTCGTACTACATCAAACCATTCAAAGATGAGGTATTGTATGATGTTGCTCCCCTTGAAGTTTGTGATGTTCTATTGGGCCAACCTTATTTATGGAAACGTCATGTTGTATATCAGTTTAGGCCTCACAATGTTATTATTACTTTGAACAGGAAATTGTATAGGATACCCGAGGTAGTCCCACCTAGTTCTATTTCCTAGATATCTGCCAAGCAATGCAGGAAGGTCATTTCTTAGACCAGGAAGTTTGTCTTCTTTGTGATTTGCTCTCAGAGTGAGAAACTGGTTACAACCACATCCATGGCCTCCATGACCAACCTCTCCATGCATAAGAAGAAAATGGATAAGGTCATGGAAGAATACAAAGACATCTTCTCATCACCTAATGGAGTACCTCTGCATTGTCAGGTCAAGCATCCCATTTATCTGACCCCCGACATAGTGCTACCAAATGGGCTAGTCTATCATCGTTCTCTGCTAGAAAATGAGGAGATCAAGCATCAAATTAAAGAACTGCTCCATATGGGGCACATCTGACCCAACTCGTCACATTGTGGAAGCCCAATCGTGTTGGTGTAGAAGAAAGACAGGACCTGGCGAGTCTGCATTGATTACAGGGCCCTAAACAAAATCACAGTCAGGAACCGGTACCAGATTCCATGAATCGATGATCTCCTTGATCACCTCAAGGGGGCCAAATACTTTAGTAATATTGATGTGAAGTCTGGCTACCATTAGGTCCCAATAGAACAAACAACTGTATGTTAAACTGGATTCAAGTCAAAAGGAGGTCTTTTTGAATGGTTGGTCATGCCCTTTGGTTTGACGAATGTCCCAACAAATTTCATGAGGTTGATGGAAGATATCATGTGGCCTTTCACTAATTATTTTGTGGTGGTGTATCTAGATGACATTCTAATCTACAACAAGACTCGGGAATAACACTTGCAGCATATTCAACAGGTTCTGCACACTTTGCAGCAACACAAGTTATATGCCAACTTGGAAAAATGCTCATTCAGCATGGACAGGGTCCGGTACCATACATTGTTGATGCGCATGGTGTGCATGTTGATCCATCTAATATCCAAGTCATCCATGACTGGCCAACCCCAACCACGCTCATTGAGCTTCAGAGCTTCTTAGGTCTTGCCAATTTCTATCGCAGGTTAGTGTTGGGATTCTCCCATATTGCATGGGATCTCATTCAAATAACCAGAGGTGGTGGCAAGGAAAACTTTGTGTGGGGATTGTCCCAACAGAAGGAGTTTGATGATTTGAATAAAATCTTTTGTTCAACACCAATGCTCTCATTACCTGACCTGAAACAACCCTTTGAGATCGAGACAGATGCTTCAGACTATGCTGTGGGTGCAACCCTCACTCAGCACGACTACCCCATGACCTATCATAGTGAGACACTATCATATGTTGTTCGTAAGTACCCTACTTATGAAAAAGAAATGTACTCCATTGTGAAAGTTGTTGCAGTTCATGTAGACACAAAGAAAATTGCAGAATGACCGCCATCAAAAGTGGTCCACATATTTGCAGCAGTTCCACCTCAACATCAAGTATAAAACATGAAGTGCCAACTAAGTCCCTGATTTCCTCAGCCAACCTCCAGTTGTGGCACTCACCACAATGCTAGACTCTTGCAACCATGAGACCTCCAGGTGGCCCCACCTCTATGAGATGGATCCCGACTTTGCCAACAACTACCCAACTACCAAATGTTTTTTTTTTTTTTTTCTATTTTGTTCGTGACCTGGGAGACTAGCATGTGGCTTGAGAAAATGTGACTCAGGGGCATCTAAGACGTCAAAATCACCTGAGGATCGCACCCAGCTTGAGCCACACCAACCCTTAACATGTCTGGATTTTTTTTCCCCGTAATTTTTGAACCAGTGACGTAACATCACAAAGTGCCTCAAAATCACACTCCACCACTGACTGTCCTACACCTTGGGGACAACACCTACCAGATGTTGGGAGCCAACATAGGTGTCAATAATTTCCATATTCAGGATGGGATGTTGTACCATATGGGCCATCTCCGTGTTCCATCAAGCGAGTGAGCGAAGATGATTTTGGAAGCCCACTACAGTCGGGTGGTAGGACACTTCGGCGTGGAAAAGATAGTGGCAATGTTGTAGCAAAATTTCTACTGGACAAAAATTCGACAAGATGTCAACAAGTATATCCAAACTATTTCCAAACTAGCCTTCCATAAACAAGGCATGTACACTCCTCTGCATACTCCTAACAGGCCTTGGGAATCCATCTCAATGGACTACATGTCGGGCCTCCCTTCCACCAGTTGGGGAAATGACCGTGTTTTTGTGGTTGTTGATCGCTTTTCCAAGATGGCTATTTTGGCCGCTTGCAAGAAAAGAATCATGGCGGAGGGCACTGCCAAGATTTTCTTTGAACAAGTGTGGGTACACTTTGGGATCCCAAAAACCATTATCTCATATGGGGGAAGTCGTTTCCTCAGCACATTCTGGTCGAGCCTCTGGTCATTGCTAGACACCAAGCTCACCAAGTCAACTTCCTTCCACCCCTAGATGGATGGCCAAATCGAGGTCGTCAACCGGATGATCGTGCACATCTTGTGCATGTACAATTCCAAGCACCCTTGCACCTGGGATGAGAGTCTTCCCTATGTTCAGAACATCTACAACAAAGCCATACATATCTCAACCGAGCACAACCCCTTTCAGGTGGGGTAGGGATTTCAACCATTGGGTCCCATGGATGTTTCACTACCCCTTGCGGCCACCTAGGTAGACTCATCACATGATCCAACTACAACTGAAAAAGATACCAAGTTCATTGAGCGGATCCAATAGATCCACCAACAGGTTGAGGATATTTTACAGAAGTCCAATGCCAAGTACAAGCAACGCCAAGATCAACACCAGGTGCCACACCAGTTTAGGGTGGGAGACAAAGTTTGGTTTCACTTGCATAAAGAATGCCTTACAGGGCCTCATTGGAAGCTTCTTCCACTCCGTTATAGGCCTTACATCATTACCAAGGTTGTGGGTGATCCAGGTGGATATCAGTGGCCACCCACCTTTTTCAACTGGCTCAAAATAGTTTTCTGGCAATTTTGGTAATTTACTATTTTTAGCAGTTTTTAACTTATGGGGCCATTTTGAGGGCCCAATGATCTAGGTGGATATCGGTGGCCACCCACATATTCCACGGGCTCAAAAAATAGTTTTCCATCTTGGCAGTTTTTCGACAGTTTTTCGAGTTCCAAACTTTTGAGGTCGTTTTGAAGCCCTAAATGACGTTTTTCGGGGATTCAGGGTCCAGGAGAATGCCAAAGGAAATTGTCTATACCAGTCAAAAATAATTCTTCTTGGTTAGACCTTTCCAATGGTGTATCAAGTACCCCAAACAGAGATCGTATGCAAAAGTTACGCCCTCGGGAAGTTGATGTATCAACTACCCCCATCAGGGCCCACAAACCTTTTGGCTTTTCATCTTTCGGGGTTAGGGCTTTGGACTTTAATTATGTTAAAAATGACTTTGGAGCCTCATTGTAATGATCATCGTCTTGCAAATGCGAGTAGCCATAACATCTCTTCTCAAAGATAAGTTGCCACCATTCTAGTGAGTCTTTCACTCTGTATTTTTACAGTCTCTGTACATTTCTTTCATTAATAGAAATCGTGTATTACTGTATATCTTTGCTCTGGTTATATTTTCAATAAATCTTTGTTATATTGTTGTTTCTCTTTTAATATCTTTATATATTTATGTTTTATATCTCTGCTCTCATTTCGTGCCGAAAATAATCTGGATCAGTGATATCAGAGCAGGCTGCTCTTGATCATTTTTCAGTGCATGTCCCCGACGAGGTCTGAGAATAGCAAGTTGGGTCTCTAGCTTGTCTCTCTTGAGGACAATCTCTCTCGCACACCCAATAAACCCTCAATGGAGAAAGAAAATAAAAATGACAGAGCAGACGATTCTATCAATCTGTTTCTTGAGCAAGCTCTCACGCGACAGAGGGACGAAATGATGGAGAATTTTTCTCACATCCTTCAATGCCTGCCGATAGCATCAGGCACATCTTCATCAAGAGGCCACCTCGGAGGCACCTCACCTTTTAAGGTACAAGTCAATTTTGATATTCCTATATTTGAAGGTCAGATAGATTCGAATGCCCTAGATAAATGGTTAAATCTGTTAGAAGGTTATTTCTCTATTCACAATTTTTTCGACAGAGAAAAGATCATCTTCGTGCTCCTTAAGGCTCTCCCCCATGTCAAAAATTGGTGGGAAACTTACTGGGAGAAAATTTTCATAGAGGAGTCAAGAATATATGGGGCCGAGCCCACTTGGGATTGGTTTATGGATGTGGTAAAGGAACAATATTACCCTGCTGGCAACTATGAGGACCAATACATGAGATGAACCACACTATGGCAAGAGAGGGGCCAAGCAGTTCCAGAGTTCACCAATACCTTCCATACCTTGCGCACCAATATGGGTATCAAAGACTTTGAGCGACATCTGGTTCTAAAATACTGTGGGGCTCTACACAGATACATCAAAACTGAAATGGATTTTCTGGACATCTCATCACTCAGCTCTACTTATCTATATGCTGTTGAAATCGAGCAGAAGTTTAAGCACTAGAAAAAATGGTATTTTGGATCTACAAATCCGCAACAACCAAAGTATGAGAAAGAAGGCCCTAACAAACAGCTTCCTGAAAACCAGTCTAAGCCATAGGAAAAGAAAGGTTTGTTGATGAGCAAGTTTGACCTGTCGTCAACTAGAAGAATAGATCCAGACCGGGGTTGTATAAATAACCCAAGCCATTTGGTGTAATCTATTATGACGGGTTTAATGGCTCAGTTAGCCTGCTAGGGTCCTAAAACAAAGAAAATAAATAAACTAACTAATGCTAAAACTATAATAATGTATGAAATTTAATCTAATTATTTACAAATACATTCACCATAAATATGAACATGCCATTATGCATAGATTAATTACAGGTTGCAAGTTTTAATGAAATCCTTGCAAAATCAATGTTTTATAATCGTTCTCAAAAAAGCAGATAAAGAAAGAACATATTTTTTGTATTTTCTATTTTATAAACACACCTCTAAGAATTATAAATAAAACATGAGTTGAAACAAAAATAGAGTGATGGTAAAAGCCGATCAAATAACTTTCTTGTTTCACTAATAAATGAAATGACGAAAATTAGAAGCAAATAAAGCTAACCTATTACTAGTTTCTTAACGTGTCTATGCCTCTGTACGATCAAAAACTCCAACTGTCTCGCCTGTGAAAGAAATTTGCACCAGGATTATACTAAAGTCTCCTGAATAAATTCAAGGTGTCTTACTGACAGCTAGGTTATAAGAACAAAAGAATAAAAACCTATGGTCTAGTGATCTTATAGTTATGAATGATTACAGTAAGAAAAATCTTTATATAAAACATTCATTTTATCCATCAATTAAATGTGGCATAAATCATGATATAAAATTGATATGATAATCACAGTCATAACATATGGAACAACATGTTATAGACAAGATTTTAAAGAATTAAATAAAATGGGATATCATATGTTAAAGAGACGAAAGCTACATAACATATCAATATCTCGTAATAAAAGAGAAAAACATGTATGGAACAATTGTCACATCAGTCTAAAACCAAAATGTTAACTGGTTGTCCATATATTTCCGAGAATCACATGCCTATAATCTGTTCCATCCAAGGATGATTGTTACTTGCAAAATGAACAGTATTAAAAGTGATTTGAGATCACCTTCTCCTATTTCTCAGGATAGGATAGGATCTCATAAAATAAAAAAATATTACAAAAATAGTGGATTTAGATACCACTTATAAAAGAGTTGATTTTTATCCAAAATAGATCAAAGTTCTTTAAAATATAAACATAAAAGAGACTACTAATCATTCATATGCATAATCGAATGTATTCTCCAGATGATCAGCAACATAACTTCATACTTCCTGAAAAGACAAAACAAATTTAATAAATTAGAAAATCATTCACAACCAATTTCTAATTTTTATTTACAAAGAGACTTGGCTACATAATCGAAGATTCTGTATCTAATATTAGTTTAGCAATAAAATCAAATTCCAAATCGACTTATTTGAAAATAGATAACAGGCATAAAAATAAGAGGAAAAGTCGTTTTACCATTTAGAAGTTGACTAAAGATGGGTCAGGTAGTTCAGAATTTACTATTGCCTTGACGCTTGTTGAATTTTTTATTATTATGTTCCCTGATATTTTAATGCATTTAGCTTTCCTTTCTGCGTGCACTTTGAGTTCGAGATTTTCTTGTCTCAAGGATTAATTCTGTGTGGTAAGTGTTTTAATTATGGCTTGGAGAATGGCTATGTCAATGTAATACCACTCGATCCAATGTAAACAAACATCACACTGTACATGAGGAATGGTAGGTCGATGAAGTGTACAGTCCAACATGGATGTATCCACCTTATCTGTTATCTTCCTCTGATCATGCTTGATACCAGATAACCCCTCCTTACCCTTGAGGCACGGTGGAAAATTTGTCACAAAGTCGTAGAGTTCAGTGGGAGTAATGACTTTCTTCCTGTAACCCTACAAATCTGGGTCTTCAAGAAAGAGGAACTCTTCAATTTTGGGGTCTGGATAATCATCAATCTTGATCGATTTGATCAAGCTCAGACGAGTGTTGGATCGATTCCTAAGCTTTCTCGAAATTTGGCGACCTACCCTTTTATTTTTGAACACTATATCTATGCATTCCTTTGTTATCCCTTCACGAGGTTTTTCAACGTCTGGTTTAATACTAACAATCAAGATAGATTTAATTTCAGGAACACAAGGATTAATAACCTTCAACTTAGCATTCCCTTCTTTAGAAAATCCTGTAGATGAAGACTTACTCAACATCCCGACTTTTAGAGGGTTTATGTTGGTAGAGTCTAGCGTATCAATTGAAAAATCAGACTGGTTTTTAATCAGTGGCTCATCTAGGCTAGGGTTTACTACAACAACGGTCATGGAACAACCATTCCTTACTAAAAACTTATCCCAACAGTCACCGACAGTTGAAAAATGATGAATCAACGAGATCTTAATCAATCCGTGATGGAAAAGACTCGAATCAACACTCTATCTCTTATATCTTTTGGACATTTTATAGAGACTTCTCAACAGATAAAATGGCATGGTTAACTCAAAACCGATGAAATGCACGAGTAAGTGAATATGATAGAGGAATACTAATCCATATCAACCCTCACAGGTCACAAATTGTTTGAGAATCAACAACAGACTGTGCCACCTAGGTTTAACCAAGGAGAAGGGAATACCTCTTTCACAACAATTGATTTTTCGGGACGTCATAAACAATATCCAGGGCACTCCTTCAATTTGTGAGTTTTTGAACCATTTCTCTCCTGTCAGTGGAATCCCTACTACTTCACTTACAAACCCCTCGGTTATCTCTAACTAAGTGTCCCAAAGTTTCTCTTTGCAACCATCGAAGGTCTGCGCGAAAGCCTGTGCCACCTGAAGGTTATAGCCTTCAAATATTTTAAGGAAGACATCCTAACCTTGGATTTTTATGTCCTCGATCACATCATCATGAGAGAGTAATGCCTGGCAGCCATTCGGCTCCAAGCAAATGATAGGAGCCATGACAAATGCAACCAGAATGTAACAAGGATAGCTCAAAATAGTTTTAGGTTTGAATAACAGGAGTGATAGGAACAAGATCGAATGGATAATGGGGAAATGACCATCACAAAACCTGTGTGTTATCATATGAAAGGTAGTGGGATAAAACACCGAGGGTTTTGATCATAGATGGTTTACCGTTCCACGTAATGAGAACCAGACCTACAGAGTACTGAAACCCTGTGAACGCAATGAATGGCTCGTTAATATGTTGTGCCAGCAAGGTGAGGTAAGGACATCAGTACCGCAAGTGTGTGTTGATTGTTATGACCATTGAAATGACTATTGAATTTGCAAGGGGTTTATCAAATATATCAAAAGGCTCTTCATAAATTGAATACAAACCATCGAAACATATAATAACTATATTAAAAATCCAAAATATCGAAAATAGGTCATTCCAACATTTCGTTTAGATTTGATATAATCTTGATGACCTTTAAAAGATGCAATCTAAGGCATAGAAAAAAAAATAACACCAGGATAGGTTTTATGTTTGATTCATGCTTGCAGTCATGAATCAACATAAAACAAAACGAAAGCATAGATAATAAGAAATAAATTAAAAATATTCTTTGACCCAGTGATTATCTAAATATTCATAAAAAAAATTACAAAATTGAGGTGAAGGCAGCTACAACAAATGCAATTTCTTCTTTAAATATCAAAATCATGTGGGGCTACCAACAATGATGACGTACTGGGCGAAGCAGTTGTCTATGCATTACCAAAAAATTCATGTTAGGATAGATCAGAATGATTGAAAAATTAAGGAACAGTCTACAACAAGTCAAGCATTCTGATCAAAAACTCGGAAAATAACATAGTCCAACATCATATGTGTTTCTGTCAAAAGTGTAATCTAGTATCAGATCTAGATTACGAGAGGAACAATGTTTATGCAACTGCCTCCAATACTGTTGACATTACCACTGCTTCCAGCAGGCGTCCATAGCCTCGGAAGGGATGTCATTTAACCCACTCTAATACCTTTATCCTTTCCAAAAGTCGTTCCTTCATGATGAAGGACATATTTATTCATGGATTAATTTTAAGGGACATACCTGATAATTTTATTGAACCCAACATTGCTTCGCTGCTAGCAGGCCTATTTAGTACCCCGACGAAGTTGTCTTGGTATCATGGATGCATTTACCCACTACCAGTAGACCTGTTCAGTATCTCGATGGGTTTACAAACACTTCCCACACCTTGTAGTGCTTTCAAATCTATATAATTAATTTACACATTTGCAAAAAAATTTATGATATTCAAGAGAGTAGGGTGATACTGAAAATTTCAGATTTCAAAAACAGAAATTGATCTCATATAATTCATCTATTTTTTAAATGATATTTACCATGATCTGAACACTTAGATTCCTGTTACGAAACCATCTCAAGGACAGGAAGGTATAATCGAGTTGTTTTCTTAAAAAATAGGGACAACGTTAAAAGTTTATTAATGATAATCGTTATCCTCTCGAGAGTTTGAAAATAAACCAGCAACATTGTTTTGAGCAGGAAATTTCTTCTGTCGATCTGAGTTTAGCAACTTACAACACGATGCTTTGAAGAGTCATCAGTTGTTTCTCTAGGATAAAAATTCTAATTTTCCTTTCACAAAAGAAATGGTGACACAGACATAATTTTTCAGAAACAAACCAAAAACAAGCAAAATGAAAAGAACCAAAATCCAAAAATAAGAAAAGGAATTAAAATAAAAATATATATATATGTACAAAAAGGTGGATCTAGAACCATCAGGTGAAATATCTTTTGAGAGCTTGGCCATTCTTCAGGAAAGTGTCTGGCTGTCCCTCCAAATTGTGCAGGCAGAAAGAGATGGGACCTAATTTTTCAAAAATTACGAATGGCCCCAACCACAGATTCTGGAACTTGGTGTGTTCCCCTTTCCCTTCATGAGATTTGTCCCACTTGAGAACTAAATCTACGACGTTGAAATTCCTGTCAAAAGAAGAATTCGAATCAAACCATCTTTTTACCATTTGTTGGTGATGATCCAATTTCTTCTTTTCTTGTGCTCTTACCTCCTCCAGTTTTAACAAGGCATTAATTCGATTTTCAAGGGGAGGGCATTCCTCCTCTTGAACTTTCTGTGATAATTGCAAAGAATGAAGCAGAACATGTGGAGGGGAATTACTTCTCTTCCGTAGATGAGAAAGAAAGGGGATTTACCAACAGAGGCTTCTGGGGTGACCCTATCTACCCATAGTGCATTATACAGTGCATTGTGCCAGTTCTTATGATTTTCTGAAACTGTTGTCTTGATGATCTTGATTAAATTTTTGTTTGTTGATTTTGATAGACCATTTCCTTGAGGGTAGTAGCTAGCAGAATATTTCAGTTTAATCCCTTTTTCCAAGGAAAAAACATTCATATCGAGGGATGAAAAGTAATAAGTGTTATCAAAGACCAAAAATTTGGGAATGCCGAACCGGGTGATGATATGAGAATTGAGGAAAGATACTACCTAATTTATATTTACCACTTTCAAAGGTGCAACTTTGGACCATCTGGTAAAATAATCTGTTGTTGTAATGATATATTTGTGCTACTATGAAGAATAAGGGTTAATAGGTCCTATGATGTCAATACCCCACTGCTGAAAAGGTGAATCTACAGTAATAGGTTGAAACGGGAATGCTGCCTTTTTCACCCGTCCAACAAACTTTTGGTAGATTATGCATTTATGACACAACGCATGGGCATGTTTAAATAACGTGGGCCAATAGTACCCAACTCTTAACACTTTGTGAGTAGTGGTGTCTCCACTGAAGTGACGACCAACCTCACCTCCATGAATTTCAGATAGTACTTTCTCTGCTTCATCCTTTTCCAAACAACGCATAAGAACACCATCAAAATTCTTTCAAAATAATACAACATTTATTAACTGGAAAGATGTAGATTTTAGTCTTAGTGCTCTTCTGTTCTTAGGATCAAGATAGTGAGGAGAAGATCCATGCATCAAATAAAATTTAATATTTTCATACCAAGAATTTGCAGTAACTTGTCTGCAGCTGATTTGATTTTCATTGTGTTGATTTACAATTAAGGTGTTAATTTAACTTTCATGTTCTTGAACTGAATCAACGACTAGTTTACACAGGCCTCGACCTCTAACAATCTGAGAAGGGGTTATTTCAAGGTCATATTCCTATAAATACGTCATCCAATTTTCCCTTTTCTCACCCAGTTCGTTTTGTACTAACAGGTTTCTTACAACTGGGTAGGGAACAATAACCTTGGTTCTGGATTTCAGCAGGTACGACCGTAAGTGTTTCACTTCTTTAAAAACAACATATGCCCATTGATCTACTGCTGGGTAGTTAAGTTCTACTCCTTTGAAAGATGAGCTCATGAAGGCAAAGAGTATCTCATTACTTTCAGCATTTTTTTGTGTTAACACAGCAGCATAAGATCGGTCAGAAGCAAAGGTGTAAAGAGTGAAATCTTGGGAAAAATCGAGGCTCATCAAGGAAGGGGATTCCACTATGGATTTTCTGATGGAATCAAAATATTGACTTTCTTGTGGTCCCCAATGATACTAAACATCCTTTTTAATTAAATTTTGTAATGTTCTTACCATTTTTGAAAAACTCGGGACAAATCTTCTGATGAAATTAATCTTGCCTAAAAATGTCTGCATGACCTTTTTGGAAGAGGGAGGGGAGAGTTTAGCAATATCTTGGGTTCTTTCCGGGTCAATAATAATTCCATCTTTGGACACTATAAACCCAAGTAGTTTTCCTTTTTCTAATGCAAAGACTGATTTCTTAGGGTTGAGGGATATGCCATACTTGCGGCATCGTTCTAGAACAACCCTGAGATGAGACAAGTGATATTTATTGTTTTTAGAGAAGACAGTGACATCATCAAGATAGACCACGACTGATTGGTTTATGAGGCCACGAAAAGCGATGTCCATTGCTCTCTGAAAAGTGGCTCTAGTGTTAATTAGTCCAAAAGGATTTTTCCTGTAGGAATAAGTGCCCCATGGGGTGCGAAAGGTGGTTTTAAGCTGATCCAAGGGAGACATGAGGACCTGGTTGTATCTCGAGAAGTCGTCTAACAAAGATAGTCTTTTGGAACCAAATACCTGTTGTAGAATTTGTTCCATTGGAGGAACATGGTATTTATCTTTATCAAATGCTCGGTTTAGGTTCTGAAAATCAACATAGAGTCGAATTTCACAACTTTTCTTCCTTACAGGGACTAAGTTAGACACTCATTGCGTGTGCCTTGCTGGGAAAATTATCTTTGTAGTTAATAATTTATTTAGTTCTTTTTTAACAGTGGGTTCCAATTTAGGGTGCATCTTCCTCAGTTTATGCTGAAAAGGTTGGGTCTAGGCTTTCATGGGGATGACATGTTGTATGATATTAGGATCAAATGTTTTTTAAATCGTCATACATCCAGGAAAAAACGTCTTTAAATTCTTTGAACAATTTTATAAAAGGAGATTGTTCTTGCTCAAAGCATCCCGTTCCCAAATTAATATTTTGGGGATTTTCCTTTGTCCCTAAATTAACTCTCTCATAAATTAAAGAAGAACTATTCGTTTTACAATTAACTAACCTTCTAAATTTATCATGCAGGTCATAAAATGTTTCTAGTCTTACAACAAATCTGGGAATAGAGTTTACCAGATCAGATGTCGATTCAGGAGATCTAGGATCTGGTGTTACCGTGAAGTTTTGGAGGTTCTCATCATGAGTTCCTTCATCAATGATTGCACCTTGGAAAGTGTCTTCCATGTGAAAAAAGTTAATGATCTGATGGTCATTGTCGAACACTCTCCAATAGGTGATGTTGTCCGGGATCGATGGCCTGAAAAACAATTCAATAGAAAACACATTAGGAGAAATACCTTCTGCCAACAATAGTTCGGAAGCAACATTAGCTAATAAATCAGCCTCCGAATTACTTAGTCTAGGAATGGAATTTATGTTAAATGCTGAACATTTTTGCATTAAACTCCTTACCTTAGTTTGGTAACTTTTCAGATGTGGTGACAAGCAATGTATGGAGTTTCTTACCTACCTAACCACGATTTCTGAATCACCGAATACCATTAAATTTCGTACGTCCATATCCAAAGATTTCCTAATCCCTTGTAAAAGTGCTTCGTATTCGACGGTGTTATTAGTGCACTCGAACTCTAATCAGCAGGCAATGAAAGTCTTATTACCTGTGGGATCTATGAGTATGCATCCTGCACCGACTTCTTCTTTGGATTTGGATCCATCAAAGTACAATGACCAGATTTGAGCTTCGTCAAAAGTGTTCGAAACATTTGGCAAAGCTGATGTCTGAGTATAGGTCATAATTTCTTATTGCTGCCTTGGATCAGTGATAGGAGAAATTTTGGTCATGAAGTTACCAAAGAAGGTATTCATTCCCTGCATTTCAAATGAATTGGTAGATGCAATGAAAGGTTCGTTTGTGTCATTTAAATCTGTCACAGTGTGTTTAAGATAACGTTCTCTATTTATCCTGATTCTATTTGGCTATCCATTTTCTGGCAGCAATAAATGAGACCAATATGTGGCAAAGTAACCATCCAGCTATTCAGACAAGTCCTTGTTGTTAGCACATATATTGGTAAGGGGTTTTTTTCTCTCCGGATTCAGGCCCTTGGTGTAAAATGCGAGAAAATGGGGCTTAAAAACCCACCAAATGCAATTTATCCAAGGTTGCAGCCATGAGCGCAAAGCACAACACTCGACCAAATCAGTCCAGACTCGAATCAAGCAAGCAGGTGAGTTTATTTTTCAACGGCAGAGATCCCATCAAGCATATTTGATCGACGACCATCGGGTGATTGCGATCACAAAGTTGAACCAGGAATAGCGTAAGGAAGAGTCAGGATTTCGCAAGTCAAAAGTGGTCAAAGGGCCGAGTTACAAGGATTCACGAAATGATAAGAGCCATCCTTCTCAGCAGGACGTGTGGCACACGATTAAGGTTTTCACGATTTCATGAGTCGGGAAACTCAAAGAGCAGAGTATTTAGAAATCGTGAAATATCGATTTGCAAAAAAGTAGATCTGGGTCGTCCAATTGTGGGGAGCCAAGGGTCGTTGATCCAACATCGGTGAATTTCAGAGGATCAAGAATCGAGAGTTCGGGATTCTCGTCATAAAGGTGCATCCATATCCTAATGTCCCGAGACCCAAAATGTCGATGTGATCGTGCCCGTTGATCAAACAAGAGAGCCAGACCGTTGGATCAACATTTTGTCGACTCACAGAATGGAGCAATCAACTGGATGAGTTATGGGAACTCGTGAAACATGAGGTCGCGAAGTGATCAAGGTCATTCGCTCCAAAGGGGTACGTGGTGCAGGATCCAAGAATTTGTGATTTCGCGACTCAGAAGTTTGAGAAAGGAATGCAGCGTGAACTCACGAGACGTGAAATCGCGACGTGCCTTTAGGTTGGGCCCACGATCATAAACCAGGGTTATATGGAAAAGTGGGGCCATAAATAAAGAAGGAACCTATCAAGTAGCAGGTGGCTGAAGTGTTCAAGAAACCAACCGTGGACATTGGATTCGGGGTAGACCCAACCATTGATCCAGATTGATCATTTCGGGGTTTCGGGCATCAGAACGTCATGAATCAAGGGGAGCAAGATATTTCAACATGTGAAGTCCCGAAATTCCATTTTGTTTAAGCACAGGATCGCAGCCTGTGGTCGTGTGGGGCGATAAAAGGGCGGTGTGCAAAGGATCAAAGCGCTCGAGTGGTCACAAAGAAAAATCCTTACAAGCCTCGAGGCACCATTTTTTACTGGAAGGGATTATGAGCCTGATTGGAACATTCTCGAGTGTTAGCCTCCTTCCTGATTCCAATGTAGGCAGTTAATGGAAACGGGGAGGTGGTTGAAACCTCGTTTCATTCCATACAAGGAAGACATGGAGGTTCTAGAGCGGTCAGCCTGTGGTACCCCTATGGATGAATTTTCCTACAAATCCCATGCCGATCTAATCTTGCGTCTGACAGAAGAATGCAAGTGCAGCCTGACAAAAGAAGATGCAGATGCCAAGCCTTGAATGCATGACCAGAGCGCGCTTCTGAAGGGAGCAAGTTGTTTTGAGTATAAATACTCAGTTTTGATATTTTGTTAGCATCGATGGTTGAGCTAGGCTCTCGTATTGCAAAGTTTTGATGAAGCACTGGTTCCTCTGGTTATGTATCTTTATTTGAGACTTCTTGTTTAATGAAATTCAGATTCTTTTCATATCTCTGTAAACAACTGTGTTAAAACACTTGGAATTGGAGGATCCAATCGAGGGTTTTTGTGTTGTTGTGATGTATGTCTGATCATAGAAATATTATCACCAGTTTTAAGCCGTTTCTTGTGTTATATTTTCCCTCTTACACTGAGTAACTCGGAATTGAAGGATCTAGTCGAGCTGTTACAGTAGAATTGTGATGAAGGTTTGATTATTGTGTTGTTGTAACTATGTCATCTGGGTACATCTCAGTGTCATGTTTTTCTTCTCCAAGATGCTAGAAGGCCTGATGCCTATAGCAGTCTTGTTCATCATTCTCACCAAGTCTTTCCTCTGCTCATTTTAAAATCAACTTCCAGACTTAAGTTAGATCAAGACCTCACCTTCTCGTGCATGATTGGCCTAGTTTTCTGAGTTAAAGCGATATTCTCCTGGGTCTGCGCCCATTCGACCACCCCAATTTATTCATTTGTGACATATAAAAATGATGGGTATTAGGCTTACCTCTACCACAATCTAGAGGTGACTTCTGGTGCTAACATTTCTGGCGTCGTTGTTGGAGATGAAATTGAATATTTTCCCTAGGTAGAATGACAACGAACTTCTGATTCTAAAGGTGCATCAGAATTAAAAACCTTTGAAGATTCCAACTTTCACCTGGCGACTCCATTGTTTCTACTTCACTGTTTTAGTTGTGGCTACTTTTAGGACACCTGAAAGCTGACCCAGAGGAGCTTTCTCAAGAAGGTTTTCAATAGCTTATTTCTCAGCTTGATAAGTTCTCTGGGGGAACAACAACGTGAGGATCCAGCCTTTGTTGGTGAATAAAGACCAGACACATTCAAAGTTGTGCATCATTCACCTGGCGAATCCATGATTAAAGGATCGATTGGCGACTCCACTGGTTTGAAATGGACAAAATCCTGGCTTGGAGGTTTGCTCCCTTTAATTTCTCATTTGTTCCTGGTTTTCCTATTATTGTTCCTGCTCAAAATGAATGGGGTGATTATTTTCCCATATTTAGAGAGAGTAAAGAGGACAACCCTGCTTAGCATCTCCACGAGTTTCATGAACTCATGCACCAATGGGAGATACATCATGAGGATTTATTAATGAAGATGTTCATGTTCTTGTTAGCAGGAGATGCTCGTGAGTGGTATCATTCTTTACCCTCTACTAGCATTTCTTCACTGGGAGAATTTCATGCAGCCTTCACTAGGCACTGTCAAGTGTTTTATTCCTCTGAGTTTATTTGTCATGATTGCCATGAGGAATATGAAGACAGTGATCAAGATATGGATGGTTATGATAAAGCCTGTGAGGATGAGGACTGTGAGGAGGGAAAGAATGCTCTAAGTGAGCTGATGGAGCTGGAAAAACCTCTTTGTGCAGAGATAGAGAAATTAAAGGCAGATCGTGACTGCTGCCTTCTTGAGGAAATCACAGAGGATTTTCTAGTTCTCGAAGTAGATGTTCTTGGCGGCCCTACTGATGATGGTAATATTGAATATTTCATAACTGTAGAGGCATTAGTTTATGCCCCTGATGAGCATGTTGTCTCATATTTAAAGGAGGAAGCCATTGTGGAAGAAGATTGTTCTCTCTTTCTTCACGAGATCTCCCATGATGTGTTTACATTTGGGATTGAAAAGAAGGATCGTGAGATCGTTCCATTTTCATAAGACGAAGGAGTTTTGTGCTCACCCAATTTTGATGATTATTTAGATGAGGAGAAATAGAGCCCCACATTGCAGTTTGTTGACCAGACGAGCAGCCTGCCTGTATATGACAACTACGAATCAGATTCTGAGGTGGATATGCAGGACTTCCAAGAAAAGACTGTAGAGCCTTATCCTCTATTGGTTAAAGAAGAATATCATGAGGAAATCAACCATCCCGGGCCTGCAGAAGACATTGAGCAACAGACTGAAGAGAAAATCTTTCCCACAGGTCCTGTTTATGATGATTATGAATCTGACCCTTGGGAGAGCCAAGAAGAAGAAGAAGAAGAGGAGCAACAAAAGGGGCAGTTTATCCCCTATCCAAATATTTCCCATGAGCAACCACCGCCTGAGATCAATCAACCTAAATAGGCCTCTCACCCACCTGAGATTTCCAGAGAGATCCAACAATGTGTGAGCAATTGTGTAGCAGAGGAGGCTGCCTGTTGCAAATTTTCTGGAGTTTGTCAGTCGGCCTACGAGCCTGTGAAGGAATACATAGAATTGTATTTCCTTCATGTTTTGAAGCCATCCATCTTTCTCCTAACCATAGAATTAGGAGGAAAGATGAATGATGTAATTATTTTGTTGTCACAGTTGCATCATCTACTAGTGATCCTTGACAGAGTAAAGGAGCTTCCAATTAGGAAGTTACTGGAATGGATATGGTGGAGGTTTTATTTCACCTAGCACTATGTAAGAAATATGATTAGTTTAGGATTGTACATAAATAAGCTCCCTGGAGAATGCGTGTTTATTTTTTGTTTTTCTTATCGGATTTTATTTCTCAGCAGGATGTTTTGAGCTCGACTCCATATCCCAATGCTTAAGGCGACTGGAACTGCAAAGGGAGATCTTAGAACCTCGCAAGGAGGATTCTATCTCCCATGAAGCCTTATGTTAGCACATATATTGGTAAGGGGGTGTTTTCTCTTCGGATTCGAGCCCTTGGTGTAAAATGCGAGAAAATGGGGCTTAAAAACCGACCAAATGCAATTTATCCAAGGTCGCATCCATGAGCGCAAAGCACAACACTCGAAAAATTCAATCCAGACTCGAATCAAGCAAGCGAGCGAGTTTATTTTTCAACGGTGGAGATCCCATCAGGGAGATCAGTGTTGGGTATGTGTTATATTATTTGCATGTGTGTGTGTGTGCGCGCGTCAGATTCGACAACTGCATCTGACGATCCCTATTTTTAGCGGATTTTTCTACTTTTAGTGGTTTACTAAATTAATTCTGGATTAAGGGATTAGGGTTTTGGTATCTACGGAATACCTAAAAACATTGTATATATTGTAAGGTGAATGGTGAAATTTGATATAATGAATATAAGAAAGGTTTACCCGGTTGAGGGTTTCCGGTATAAATCTTTGTGTACTATGTGAATGAGCCATTGATTAAATTCTATTTTTCTTAAGAATCTATATGCATTGCTTTACTTCACAGGTTTAAAACTTACATGTGGTATCATAGCTCATTTTTGGCTTCAGAGGGACGCCTTTGTTATTGAGGGTTTGACTCAGTCTTGATAGATCAAGTTTATCTTGGGTGTGTGATAAACCTGGGTTTAGTGGGAGATTTTGTAGTGGTGATTTGAGTGCAGAAAAAGGAATGACGAGTTCTTCTAGAATTGAGATAGAGAAGTTCAACGGTAAAAAAATTGAGCTATGGAAGCTGAATATCGAGGACCTTCTTATAGATAAAGAACAATGGATCACTGTGGATCCTGGTACACAACCTACTAGTACGCAGCCTACTGGCACACAGAAGACTAGTACACAACCTACTAGTGCACAAACTACTAGTACACCACCTACTGGTATGTCGAAGGAATATTGGGAGAAGTTGGACAGAAGAGCAAGGATTACTATTCAACTCTGCCTGGTAGATTCGGTGTTGTTGAATGTCTCAGGAGAATCTACAACCAAGGAACTATGGGATAAGATGGGGAATTTGTATCAATCAAAGTCCCTGGTAAACAAGTTGTTTCTCCAAAAGAATTTGTATCATCTTAGGATGGGAGATGGAGATTCTGTGACAGAACATCTAAATGCCTTTAATACTCTGGTAAGTCAACTTAGCTCTGTTAATATTACAATTGAAAAAGAATATAAGTGTATTACTTTGTTATGTTCTTTGCCAGACTCTTGGGATAATCTGGTTGTAGCAATAGGTAGTACCACTCAATCTACATTGAAGTATGAGGATGTACTTGCATCCCTGTTATCTGAAGAGATAAGGCGAAAAAACATGGATAGTCAGAGCACAGATGCTTTATTTATAAGAGGTCATCCCCAAGACAGGAATCCTGGTAAGCCTTCAGGGTGGAGATATAAATCTACAGGTAGATCTAAGTCTCTAGGAAAATATTTGAGGAAATGTTGGAAGTGTGGTAAAACATGACATTATAAGAAAGATTGCAAGTCTTATAACGTTGAAAAACCAAAGGGATCTGATAGTACCTCTTTCACAGAGGAAAAAACCTCTACTAAAGAAGGAGGTGATGTTTACATGGCATATACAAGTACACATGCAGACCATGATGTATGGTTGATCGACTCAGGTGCATCATACCATATGACTCCTCATAGGGAGTTGTTCTCTGAATATGAAAAATATGATGGTGGTGATGTATTCCTAGGAGATGAATCGACAACAAAAATATTGGGACGTAGAAGAGTTAAGTTGTTGTTAATAGACAGAAGGATTAGAACTCTCCCTGGGGTTCTGCACATTCCAAAACTATCCAAGAGCTTAATATCTGTAAGCAATATGGAAGATGCAGGAGTGGATACTGTATTTGAAAAGGGAACTTGCAAGATGGTACGAGGAGCAATGGTGTTGATGAGGGGAGTTCGGTGTGGAACTCTGTACAAGTTGTTGGGAAGAACTTATACTAATGGGTGTAACATTTCTATTATCCCTGAGTAGAGAAATGAAGGAGACAAGACCAATATTTTCCCAGAAAAGAAGACCATGTTGTGGCATCAAAGACTGGGGCATATTGGAGAAAAGGGCCTTCGAACACTACACGGTAAAGGTATGGTTGAAGGTATGTCTATTTGCACTCTGGATTTTGATTTCTGTGAACATTACATATATGGTAAACAAAATCGAGTAAGATTCCCATCTGGTGCTACAAGAGCAAAGGGGATCTTAGAGTTGATACATAGTGATGTGTTTGGACCTGTTCTTGTTCCATCCCTAGGTAAATCTGTGTATTATGTTTCATTTATAGATCATTTTTCAAGGAACACATGGATTTAATTTCTTAGAAAGAAATCTGAGGTATTTGATAAATTTAAAGAGTTTAAAGCTCTGGTAGAAAATCAGACAGAGAAGAAAATAAAGGTATTGAGAACAGATAATGGTGGAGAATTCT
>JZKD02S1668631.1:1342953-1369492 GCA_000966675.3 Picea glauca
CAACAGTAAAGAGGGTCTTCAGGTATTTGCGTGGCACTACCAATTATGGATTGTGCTACCAAGGAAGACCAGGATTGGACAGAGTGGTGGACATACATGGCTTTGTTGATGCATATTGGGTTGGAGATCTGGATCGTAGAAGATCTACAAGTGGGTATGTGTTTAACTTATTTGGAGGAGCAATCATTTGGATGAGCAAAAGACGGGATGTAGTGGCACTCTTAACTATAGAAGCTGAATACATGGCATCCACTCATGCAAGCAAGGAAGCAATATGGTTACAGCGATTGTGTTCAGGTATTAGGTTGATACAACAAGCAGTGAGATTAGATTGTGATAGTCAGAGTGCAATCTTCCTGGAAAAGAACCCAACTTATCATTCAAAGACAAATCATATTGATGTTCAGTATCACTTTGTGAGAGACATGGTTGAGGAAAAGAAGGTGTTGCTGGAAAAGGTTGACACTTTGAAGAATGTTGTAGATTCATTGACCAAGTATGTAAGCACATAAAAGTTCTCCTAGTGTAAAATAACAATGGGCATTGTTGCTTTGGATTTTTGACTATATAATATTGGGACCCCTGGATGCAAAGAAAACAACAAGTGGGAGAATGTTTGGTATGTGTTATATTCTTTGCATGTGTGTGTGTGGTTGCATCAGATTCGACAATTGCATCTAACGATCCCCCGTACTAGTGCTCTGTTTGTACCATGTGCACCAGGCGCTTTCCTAGGGGGGACCCAGGGGGGGCAAGTATGCCCCCCCTTGGTTATGCACAGCGTTCGGGGCAGCGCCCCGAAATTTTGTTTTTGGGCGGCTTTTGCTATTTTTAGCAGTTTACTAAATTAATTCTGGATTAAGGGATTAGGGTTTTGCTATCTACGGAATACCTAAAAACATTGTATATATTGTAAGGTGAATGGTGAAATTTGATATAATGAATATAAGAAAGGTTTTCTTGGTTGAGGGTTTCCGGTATAAATCTCTGTGTACTATGTGAATGAGCCATTGATTAAATTTTGTTTTGCTTAAGAATCTGTATGCATTTCTTTACTTCACAGGTTTAAAACTTACAATCAGATCGACGACCATCGAGTGATTGCGATCACAGAGTTGCACGAGGAATAGCGCCAGGCAGAGTCACGATTTCATGAGTCAGAAGTGGTCAAAGGGCCGAGTTACGAGGATTCACAAAATGTGAAATCATGAAATGATCTGAGCCATCCCTCTCAGCAGGACGCGTGGCACATGATTAATCTTTTTGCGATTTCGCGAGTCGGGAAATTCAGAGAGCGGAGTCTTTAGAAATCGTGAAATCGTGATTTGCGAAAAAGTAGATCTGGGTCGTCCAATTGTGGGGACCCGAGGGCCGTTGATACGACATTGGCGAATTTTGGAGGATCGGGAATCGAAAGTTCGATATTCTCATCATAAAGGTGCATCCATAGCCCAAAGTCCCGAGACCCAAAATGCCGATGTGATCGTGGTCGTTGATCAAACAAGAGAGCCAGACTATTGGATCAGCATTTTTTTGATTCACAGAAGGGAGCAATCAATGGGACAAGTTATGGTAACTCATGAAACACGAGGTCGCGAAGTGATCAGGGTCATTCTTTCCAAAGGTGTACGTGGTGCAGGATCTAAGCAGTCATGATTTCGTGACTCAGAAGTTTGAGCAAGGAATGCAACGTGAACTCACGAGACGCGAAATCGCGATGCACCTTTGGGTTGGGCCCACGGTCATAACCCAGGGTTATATGGAAAATAGGGGCCATAAAGAAAGAAGGTTCTTTTCAAGTAGCAGGTGGCTGAAGTGTTCAAGAAACCAATCGTGGCCATCGGATTCGGGGCAGACCCAATCGTTGATCCCGATGGATCATTTCGTGGTTTCGGGCATCGGAACATCATGAATCAAGGGGATCAAGATCTTCCGACATGTGAAGTACCAAAATTCCATTTTGGTTAAGCACAGGGTTACAACTAGCAGTCGTATGGGGCGATGAAAGGGCGTTGCGTAGAGAATCAAAGCACTCAAGTGGTCACAAAGAAAAATCCTTACAAGCCTGGAGGCGCCATTTTTTACTGGAAGGGATTATGAGCCTGACTGGAACATTCTTGAGTGTCATCCTCCTTCTTGATTATGTTGTAGGAAGTTAATGGAAATGGGGGAGGTGGTTGAAACCTCATTTCATCCCATAAATGGAAGATATGGAGGTTCTGGAGCGGTCAGCCTGTGGTACCCCTATGGATGAATTTTCCTGCAAAGCCCATGCCGATATGATCTTGCGTCTGACAGAAGAATGCAAGTGCAGTATGATAGAAGAAGATGAAGATGTCAATCCTTGAATGCATGACCAAAGTGTGCTTCTAAAGGGAGCAAGCTATTTTGAGTATAAATACTCAGTTTTGATATTTTGTTAGCGTTGATGGTTGATCTAGGCTCCTATATTGTAAACTTTTGATGAAACACTGGTTCCTCTGGTTATGTATCTGTATTTGATACTTATTGTTTAATTAAAGTCATATTCTTTTCATATCTCTATAAACAACTGTGTTAAAATACTCGGAATTGGAGGATCCAGTCGAGGGTTTTTGTGTTGTTGTGATGTATGTTTGATCATAGCAATATTATCACCAGTTTTAAGCAATTTCTTGTGTTATATTTTCCCTCTTACACTGAGTAACTCAGAATTGGAGGATCCAGTCGAGATGTTATAGTAGCATTGTGATGAAGGTTTGATCATTGTGTTGTTGTAACTGTGTCATCTGGGCACATCTCAGTGTTGTGTTTTTCTTCTCCAAGCTGCTAGAAGGCCTGATGCCCATATCAGTCTTGTTCATCATTCTCACCAAGTCTTCCCTCTGCTCATTTTAAACTCAACTTCATGACTGAAGTTAGATCAATACCTCACCTTCTCGTGCATGCCTAGCCTAGTTTTCTGAGTTAAAGCGATATTCTCATGGGTCTACGCCCATTCGACCACCCCAATTTATTCATTTGTGACATATAAAACTGATGGGTGTCAGGCTTACCTCTTCCGCAATCCAGAGGTGACTTCTGGTGCTAAAACCTTCTTAAAAACAAACCATGGACTTCAGGGATATAAACAACAATAATGTCAATAATCTAATGGACCTTAGGATTGGAATATAATCTAACAAGAACATCCTTAAGTTCACCAATTACCTTTACATTTATTCGATCTAGCTGAATGATTTTGAGATCAAAAGGTTTAACTTCTGCATTAATTTTTTGAAAAACAGATAGCAACATGACATTTGACAATGCACTGGGATTGACGATACAATTATGTACATTCCTGTTAAAAATTTCAAAGGTTAAAAAGAAAGGCGAGACATTTTTCCGAGTGTTAACAGCATAATTACGCTTATTTGTAACTGTTGTCCCTAAAACAATTTTATTTACATTTGCTACAGTTTTTTTAGCTGAATCCCTTTTATCCAAAGGTTCAGATGTCATTTTAGTTGGGATCTTTTGGGTTGTTTTTGAACCAATTTCTGTTGTTTTCTTGCTGCTAGGATTGCTATTTTTACTGTTTTTAGCAATACTCTACAACATTTTTTGAAAAATAAGAGGAAATTTCAACAACTCAAAAACAAAAATATTAGCCCTCAGTTTTTTTAGATCTTCAATTAAATCATATTCTAAAACAGGGGCTGCTAAACTTTGTTTAATTTCAGCTTGCTTCGACTGTTTTGGAAGCACATTATTAGTTGCTTCAAAAGAAGGTTTGTTCTGTGTTTTTTTTCTTGTGTTGTAGGGAAGGACAGTTTCAAAATTTTCTTGGAAAATACTGTCAGATAAGTGACCAAAGATATTGGGGGATGATTCTTCCTCTTCCGGTACTTGTTCCTCAATTACGTCTTCAGAACTTTTAGGAGGGGCAAAATTATCATGTGCTTCTAGAATGGTTTGCAAAGCATACTGTAAGCTTTCGAAATTTAGACCTTCAGTGGTCGGGTTTGGCCGAATGGGAGGAAAAGGTTTTCTGAATGGAGGTTTAAAAATTCCTTTTCTTGAGGATGCCTCCTCAGCTGATCTCTTCAAGTCCATGACCTGATTTGATAGTTTTTGAAAATCTTTCTACAAGCTTTCTAAATCTAAAGTTTCTGGTTGACTTTTGGTTTGTGGAGGCCTAGTAAGGATTTCTATTTTATTTTTAGATGATGAAGCTACTTCAAATTCACTATTGAGATTGTCTTTTAAGCTTAATATATCCTTTTCAATTTGTCTTGCCTCCTCAAAGGCTTCCAACATTGTTTTCTTTTTAGACCTTTTGACCCAAATTGCTATGTTATTATGTAGAGCCTTGGTGTAATATGCGACAATTAGATGACAATTAGACTTTCAGCGGGCATTGAGTCTGTGAGAATTTTATTCTTTAACGTCAGAAATCTATGGTTAAAATATTTTACTTTCTCTTTAGGATTCATTTTTAGACTGGAGATCTCCATAACCAAGACTTCAGGAGATTTATCATCTCCAAATTTATCTAAGAAACAGGTTTCAAATTTGTCCCAAGAGACAATGGTTTGAGGCTATTGGGAGAAATACCATGTGGAGGCATTGCCCTCAAATGTATAAGGAAAGAGTCTGCATACTACATCTTCATGCTCTACACTTCGGAGTCTAATGGCCAACATAAACTTTTTTATGTGATCCTCAACAGATTGTTTATAATCTGGATCAAATTTAGGAAACCATTTCTTTGGGTGTTTTGGTAATGGGTGTTGGGGTCCAGGTACATCCATGACATCTTGATCGAGCCAAGGTATGGCAGGATTGTTTTGTTTTTCCATGGGCGTTGGTGGTGTCAAAGGATGAGATGATTCAGACGAGGAACTAACTTTGTTAGATGATTCTCCTCCTGAAGAGGATGGATATGAACCAGGTGGGGAAGGTGGAATACCGGATCCCTGGCTCCAAGAATAGGTGTCTCAATAGGATTAGTAGTATGTTCACCTAACGATTTTTGGAGCAAGACAGTGCCTTCAATTTGTTCTCGGATATCTAAGAAGTCAAGGGGTTGATTAAGTGGCCTACCAAGTTTTCTAATACAAGATAAGGCACTGTGCATTATTATGAGTGACTGAAGAACAATTTCTTGTACGTCGGCCCCTTGGGGAACTGGTGTCATTGGCTCAATGATAATCTCAGGGTTTTCGTTTGAGGTAGTTACTGTTTCAAATGTAACGTTGTTTTCTGAGCGACTACGTGTTACTACAGGGGAGCGAGTGTGTGTGGGAGGAGTCTTGCGACCTCCACGTGCCATCAATTGAATTCAGACCCTCCTTCTAGTGCCATTTGTTGATGAGAAAATTTGACCTGTTGTCAACTAGAAGAATAGATCTGGACCGAGGTTTTCTAAATAACCCAAGTCGTTTGGTGTAATCTATTATGACAGGTTTAATGGCTCCATTAGCAAGCTAGGGTCCTAAAACAATGAAAAGAAATAAACTAATTAATGCTAAAACTATAATAATGTATGAAATTTAATATAATTATTTACAAATACATTCACCAGAAATATGAACATGCCATTATGCACAGATTAATTACAGGTTGCAATTTTTAATGAAAGCCTTGCAAAATCAATGTTTTATAATCATTCTCAAAAAGGCAGATAAAGAAAGCACATATTTTTTGTATTTTCTATTTTATAAACACACCTCCAAGAATTATAATTAAAACATGAGTTGAAACAAAAATAGAGTGATGGTCAAAGTCGATCAAATAACTTTCCTGTTTCACTAATAAATGAAATGACGAAAATTAGAAGCAAACAAAGCTAACCTGTTACTAATTTCTTAACGTGTCTATGCCTCTGTATGATCCAAAACTCCAACTGTCTCGCCTGCGAAATAAATCTGCAACAGGCTTATACTAAAGTCTCCTGAATAAATTCAAGGTGTCTTACTAACAACTAGGTTACAAGAACAAAAGAATAAACACTTATGGTCTAGTGATATTATAATTATGAATGATTACAGTAAGAAAAATCTTTATATAAAACATTCATTTTATCCATCAATTAAATGTGAGGCATAAATCATGATATAAAATTGATATGATAAACACAGTCATAACATATGGAACAACAGGTTATAAACAAGATTTTAAAGCATTAAATAAAATGGGATATCATATGTTAAAGAGGCGAAAGCTACATAATATATCAATATCTCGTAATAAAAGAGAAAAACATGTATGGAACAATTGTCACATCGGTCTAAAGGAAAAATGTTAACTGGTTGTCCATATAGTTCTGAGAATCACATGCCTATAATATGTTCCATCCAAGGATGATTGTTACCTGCAAAATGAATAGTATTTAAAGTGATTTGAGATCACCTTTTCCTATTTCTCAGGATAGGATAGCATCTCATAAAATCAAAAAATATTACAAAAATAGTGGTTTTAGATACCACTTATAAAAGAGTTGATTTTTATCCACAATAGATCAAAGTTCTTTAAAATATAAACATAAAAGAGACTACTAATCATTCAGATGCATAACCGAATGTATTCTCAAATGATCAGCAACAAAACTTCATACTTCCTGAAAAGACAAAACAAACTGAATAAATTAGAAAATCATTCACAACCAATTTCTAATTTTTATTTACAAAGAGACTTGGCTATAGTATCGAAGATTCTATAGCCAGTCTTAGTTTAGAAATAAAATCAAATTCCAAATTGACTTATTTTGAAAATAGATAACAGGCATAAAAATAAGAGGAAAACCCGTTTTACCATTTAGAAGTTGACTAAAGATGGGTCAGGTAGTTCAGAATTTACTATCACCTTGACACTTGTTTCATTTTTTATTATTATGTTCCCTGATATTTTAATCTGTTTAGATTTCCTTTCTGCATGCACTTTGAGGTCGATATTTTCTTATCTCAAGGATTCATTCCGAGTGGTAAGCGTTTTAATTATGGCTTGGAGAATGGGTATGTCAGTGTAATACCGCTCGATCCAATGTAAACAAACATCACACTGTATATGAGGAATGGTAGGTCGATGAAGTGTACAGTCCAACATGGATGTATCCACCTTATCTGTTATCTACTTATGATCAGGCCTGATACCAGAGAACCCCTCCTTACCCTTGAGGCACGGTGGAAAATTTGTCACAAAGTTGTAGGGTTCAGTGGGAGTAGTGACTTTCTTCCTATAACCCTGCAAATATGGGTCTTCAAGAATGAGGAACTCTTCGATCTCAAGGTCCAAATACTCGTCGATCGCGATCAGGTCGATTGAGCTCAAACGAGTGTTGGATCAATTCCTAAGATTTCTAGAAATTTGGTGACTTGCCATTTTTTTTTTGAACCCTATATTTATGCATTCCTTTATTATCCCTTCGCGAGGTTTTTCGACTTCTGGTTTACTACTAACAATCATGCTAGCTTTAATTTTAGGAACACAAGGATTAATAACCTTCAACTTAGCATTCTCTTGTTCAGAAAATCCTATAGATGAAGACTTACTTAACATCCCAACATCTAGAGGGTTTCTGTTGGTAGAGTCTAGCGTATCAATTGAAAAATCGGACTGGTTTTTAATCAGTGGCTCGTCTAGGCTAGGGTTTACTACAGGAATGGTCATGGAAAAAACATTCCTTACCAAACAATTATCCCAACAATCACCCATAATTGACAAATTATGAATCAATAGGATCTTAATCAATCCGTGATGGAAAATACTCGAATCAACATGCTCTCTTATATATTTTGGATATTTTATAGAGACTTCTCAAAAGATAAAATGGCATGCTTAACTAAAAACCGATGAAATGCATGAGTAAAAGAATATGATAGAGAAAGAATCATCCATATCGACCCTCACAGGTCACGAATTGTTTGAGAATCAACAATAGACTGTGCCACCTAGGTTTAACCAAGGAGAAGGGAATACCTTTTTCGCAACAGCTAATTTTTTGGGATGTCATAAACAATATCTAGGGTACTCCTTCAATTCGTGAGTTTTTGAACCATTTCTCTCCTTTCAGTGGAATCCCTACTGCTTCACTTACAAACCCCTCGGTTAGATCTAACTGAGTGTCCCCAATTTTTTCTCTGCAACCATCGAAGGTCTGCATGAAAGACTGTGCCACCTGAAGGTTATAGCGTTCAAATATTTTAAGGAAGACAACCCAGCATTGGATTTTTAAGTCCTCGATCACATCATCATGAGAGAGTAATGCCTGGAAGCCATTAGGCTCCAAACGAATGACATGAGCCATGACAAATGCGACCAATATGTAACAAGGATAGCTCAAAATAGTTTTAGGCTTGAATAGAAGGAGTGATAGGAACAAGATCGAATGGATAATGGGGAAGCGACCATCACAAAACCTGTGTGTTATCATATGAAAGGTAGTGGGAGAAAACACCGAGGGTTTTGATTGTAGATGCTTTACCATTCCATGTAATGAGAACCAGACCTACATAGTACTGAAACCCTATGAACGCAATGAATGGCTTATTAATACTTTGTGCCAGCAAGGTGAGGTAAGGACATTAGTACCGCAGGTGTGTATTGATTGTTATGACCATTGACATGACTATTGAATTTGCAAGGGTTTTATCAAATATATCAAAAGGCTCTTCATAAATTGAATACAAACCATCGAAACATATAATAACTATATTAAAAATCCAAAATATCGAAAATAGGTCATTCCAACATTTGGTTTAGATTTGATATAATCTTGATGACCTTTAAAAGATGCAATCTAAGGCATAGAAAAAAAAAATAACACCGGGCTAGGTTTTATGTTTGATTCATGCTTGTAGTCATGAATCAACATAAAACAAAATGAAAGCGTAGATAATAAGAAATAAATTAAAAATATTCTTTGACCCAGTAATTATCTCAATATTCATAAAAAAGTTTACGAAATTGAGGTGAAGGCAGCTACAACAAATGAAATTTCTTGTTTAAATATCAAAATCATGTGGGGTTGCCAACAGGGTCATGTGAAGATGAAGAAGGACACTAGAAAATGGTGTGATTTCCACAAAATCCCTTGGCACAACAACGATGAATGTCGCTCAAAACAGTCATTGGTGGCTGAGATCAAAGACAAGGATCTGAACCCTGATTTAGAATCGGATTCTAAAAATATTGGTAAAAGATAAATCATCAATGCATACCCCCACTACTATTGTCACGACCGCAACAATTAAACCAGAAGAAAAAACATATCCTAAAGAGGGGGAGTGCCTTTTTCATTCACAGATGTGGGTAAATGGGACACCACTACATTATATTGTTGATAGCGAAAGCCAAAATAACCTCATCTTAGCAGAGGTCTTCAAACAATTTGGATTGTCAACAACACCACACCCGCAACCATACAACATGGGGTGGATTCGGTAGGGACGAGATCTTTGAGTCATCTAGCAGTTTCAACTGTCATACAACATCCATCCCTTCAAGGATGAGGTATTATGTGATGTTTCCCTGTTGGATGTCTGTGATGTTCTTTTGGGTCATCCATATATGTGGAAGCGCCATGCTATCTATGAGTCTCGACCCCGTAGTGTCATTGTTACTCTGGGGGGTCATCTCTACAGGATACCAGAAATAGCTCCAAATAATGTCCCACCTAAACAGTGCCACAAGTAGTATCACATACTAAAAATTCAGCTTCTTCACAATCTGTTCGAAAGGGGAACAAAAGGATATTGCAACCACTACAGCCTCGGACCAAGCACCTTCTATCTAACAGAAGCAAGTCGATAAGATTGCAGCAAAGCATAAAAATTTCTTCTGCACACAGTCATCTGAGGTAACTCAACTGGTTGAATAGATTCAACCCTGCTACTAACAGGTTCGTGACAGCCTTCCCCAAACTGAGCAGCGCAACGTCTCCAGCAAGGCAAGCAATTCACCAAGATTCAGATTCAGCAAACGCTTCCCTCTCTCCCTCGGAAACTCAACGCAATGGATACCATTGATTCCTAAGGATGGAGGATTGATGATCCAGATGGATATCGGTGGCCACCCACCTTTTCAAACTGGCTCAAAACAGTTTTCTGACATTTTTGGTAATTTACTATTTTTAGCAGTTGTTACTTCTGGGGCCATTTTGAGGGCCTAAATGAAGGTTTTTGGCATAGATCTCCTCAATGATAGATAAATAAGTAATTGATCCCCCTAAATGAATCTCCTCGATGATACCTTTCCAACGGGCTATCACACGCCTAAAATGGAGATCGTATGCAAAAGTTATGACCCCAGGAAGTTGACGTACTAACTTACCAAAACAGGGCCTGCATGACTTTTGGCGCTTCATCTCCTAGGGTTAGGTTTTTGGATGTCTAGGGTTTTTTGCATTCTTGTTTATTGTAAAAATTCCTTCAGAGCCTCATTGTAATCATATTCTTGCAAATGCGTGCTACCGTCACATCTCTTCTAAGAGATAAGCCGCCACCATTCCAGCAAGCTTGTTTTCGCTGCATTTTACAGTTTCAGCTTATTTCGTTATTTAATAGAAAACCAGTTTTACTGTATCTCTGTTATTTTGTGTTAAGCACCTATTAATAATCTGTATTCATTTCATTCTTCTCATAAAATCCAGATCAGTGGTAACAGAGCAGTCTTCTCCTTGTCGTCTTAATGCATGTCCCCAACAAGGTCGAAGTACAAAGAATTGGGTCTCAAGCTTGTTTCTCTTGAGGACAAAAGCTCTCGCACGCCCAAGCGACCTCCCATGGTAGGAGAAAAGAAAGATGATGGGATAGGAGATCCTTTCAAACTATTGATTGAGGAATCCCTCACGCAACAGAGGAATGAGATGATGGACAGTTTCGCACAAATCCTTCGGCGACTACCAACAAGCGAAGCATCTTCTTCGAATGGAGGTGCCGCCCCCTTCAAGGTACAAATAAACTTTGATATTCCTATATTTGAAGGTCAGATAGATTGGTGGGAAACTTTGATATTCATATATGTGAATCTACTAGAAGGGTATTTTTCTGTTCATAAATTTTCGAATAGAGAAAAGATTACTTTTGCACTCCTCAAAGTCATTCCCCATGTCAAAGATCGGTGGGAAACTTTCTGTGAGAAAAATGAAACAGAGGAAACCTAATTATTTTCAGTCAAGGCCACCTGGGAATCCTTCAGGGATGCTATTAAGGAAAAATAATACCCTGTCGAAAGTTATGACAACCTATATACCAAATGGACCACACTGCGGCAAGAAAGAGAACAAGCAGTGCCAGATTTCACAAATATCTTCCATACCTTGCGCACCAAGTTGGGTATCAAAGATTTGGAGTGAAATCTGGTGCTCAAGTATCATGGTGCTCTGCATAGATACATCCAAACTGAAATGGAATTTCTGGACATCTCATCCTTGGGCACGGCCTACCGATATGCCGTCAAAATCGAGCAGAAGCTCAAATGAAAGACGCGGCAATTTTGGCCTAGGAACCCCGCACAACAAAAGATGGGAAAGGGCGGCCCCAACCAACCGAACAAAGCACAGACCAAATATGGACAGTATCAAGACAACCAGTACAAGCCACAAGCAAAGAAGGACACCAGAAAGACAAAGAAAGATACCAGGAAGTGGTGTGACTTCCATAAGAGCCCTTGGCATAACATTGTTGACTGCCGCTCAAAGAAGTCGTTGGTGGCCGAAGTGAAAGCCTATGAATCAGATGTAGATTCTGACTTCGAGATAGAACCAGAAAGAGGAAGATGGATCATTGACATGGAACCCAGTGCCACCGTTGCTACCACCAAGCTCCAGCCTGGTGAACCAGATGAGCCAGAAGAAGGAGAGCACCTCTTCCATTCACAGATGTGGGTAAAAGTCACCCCACTGCACTTCATCATTGATAGTTGTAGCCAGAAGAACCACATCTCAGCAGAGGTCACCAAGCTGTTGGACCTGTCAACAATGTCGCACCCACAACCCTACACCATTGGATGGCTCCGCCAAGGAAGCAATCTTCGCATCAGCCAACAGTGTCGATTGTCGTACGACATCAAGCCCTTCAAAGATGAGGTATATTGTGATGTTTCTCCTCTTGAAGTTTTTGATGTTCTTTTGGGCCAACCTTATTTATGGAAACGTCACGCTGTATATGAGTCTAGGCCTCGTAGTGTTATTATTACTTTGAACAAGAAATTGTATAGGATACCCGAGGCAGTCCCACCTAGTGTTATTTCCTTGATCTCTGCTAAGCAATGCAGGAAGGTCATCTCTCAAACGGGGAAGTTTGTCTTCTTCATGATTCACTCTCAGAATAACAGAAAGATCGCAGCCATATCCAGGGTCTCTGTGGCCAACCTCTCCACACAGCAGAAGCAAGTAGATAAGGTCATGGAAGAATACTCGGATATATTCTCCTCACCTACAGGGGTACCTCTGTACTGCCAGGTCAAGCACCCCATCGATCTGACCCCCGACGCACCGCTTCCCAATGGGCTAGTCTATCGTCGCTCTTTGTTAGAGAATGAGGAGATCAAGCGACAGATCCAAGAACTACTCCACAAGGGGCACATCCACCCGAGCTCATCACCTTACGGGAGCCCAATCATGTTGTTACAGAAGAAAGATAGAACCTGGCGACTCTGTATTGATTATCGGGCTCTGAATAAAATCACTATCAGAAACCGGTACTCGATTCCCCAAATCGATGACCTCCTTGATCAACTCACTAGGGCCAAATACTTCTGTAAGATTGATCTGAAATCTGGCTACCACCGGGTCCCGATAGAATAGACAAATGTATGGAAGACCGCCTTCAAGTCAAAGGAAGGACTTTTTGAATGGTTGGTCATGCCCTTTGGTTTAACAAATGCTCCAGCCACTTTCATGAGGATGATGGATGATATCCTATGACCATTCACCAATATTTTTGTAGTGGTGTATCTGGATGACATTCTAATTTATAGAAAGACTTGAGTCAAACACTTGCAACATATTCAATAGGTTCTGCACACCCTACGGTAGCACAAGGTATACACCAAAATGGAAAAATGCTCCTTCAGCATGGACAGGGTCCATTACCTGCGCTACATCATTGATCAGCATGGTGTACATGTGGATCCAGCCAAGATCCAAGTCATCCATGACTGGCCAGCCCCAACAACACTCGCTGAGCTTCGGAGCTTCTTGGGACTTGTTAATTTCTACCGTAGGTTCGTGTTGGGTTTCTCCCATATTGCATGGGCCCTCAGCCAAATAAACATGGGTGGTGGTAAGGTGAAATTTGCATGGGGCCAGTCCCAACAACAATCATTTGATGATTTGAAGCAGTGCTTATGCTCAGCCCCAGTGCTTTCACTACCAAACCTGTAGCATCCCTTTGAGATCGAGACAGATGCTTCAGACTATGCTATGGGTGCCATTCTCACTCAGCATGGCCACCCCGTGGCCTACCATAGTGAGACACTGTCAGATACTGTCCATAAGTACCCTACTTATGATAAATAATTGTACTCCATTGTGAAAGCATGCCGCCAATGTAGACATTACATTCTTGGGAAGGAGACAGTCATACACACTGATCATAAGCCACTGCAGTTCATGCAAACATAGGGAAAATTGCAGAATGACCACCATCAAAAGTGGTCCACATACTTGCAGCAATTCCATAGTTCGCACCAACAAGATGCACCAATCGCGTCGTTGATTGCCTCAGCAGACTGCTAGTCGCAACACTCACCACAGTTCTATAATCTTGCAGCCATGAAACATCTGGATGGCCCCAACTCTATGAGACAAACCCTGACTTCCCCACCACCTACCAAATGTTGGGTGCAAATGCAGTTGTCGATAATTGCCATATTCAGGATGGGTTGTTGTGTCGTCTAGGCCATATCTATGTTCCATCAAGTGAGCAAGCGAAGATGATCTGGGAATCCCACTACATTCGAGTGGCAGGAAACTTTGGCGTCGAAAATATAGTGGCGATGCTACAGAAACATTTCTACTGGCCGAAACTTCGACAAGAGGTCGACAAGTATATCAGGTCTTGCACTGCCTACGATATTGCCAAACCGACCACTAAGAAACAAGGCATGTACACCCCTCTTCCTACTCCTGATAGGCCATGGGAATCCATGTCAATGGACTACATGTCGGGCCTCCCATCCACCAACCGGGGAAATGACTGTGTTTTTGTGGTTGTTGATCGCTTTTCTAAGATGGCGATTCTGGTTGCCTGCAAGAAGAGCATCACAGCAGAGGCCAATGCCAAGCTCTTCTTTGAACGAGTCTCGGTACATTTTGGAATCCCACAAACCATTGTCTCATATCAGGATAGTCGATTTCTCAGTACATTCTGGTTGAGCCTCTGGTCACTGTTGGACACCAAGCTCACCAAATCTAGATGGCCAAACCGAGGTTGTAAATTGAATGATTGTGCATATCCTTTGCATGTATAATTCAAAGAACCCTCACACATGGGATGAGAGCCTTCCCTATGTCCAGCATAGCTACAACTAAGCCTTTCATAGCTCAACTGGCCACAACCCCTTTCAAGTGGGGTTGGGATTCCAACCATTGGGTCCCATAGATGTTGCACTTCCCCTTGTGGTCACCTCGACTGACTCATCTCCTTCTCCAACTGAAGCTGACAAAGCCACCCAATTCATTGAGCGGATCCAGCACATTCACCAATAGGTTCATCATATCCTGCAAAATTCCAATGACAAGTACAAACAGTGCCATGATCAACATCGGGTGCCGCATAATTTTCAAGTGGGCGACAAAGTTTAGTTACATTTGCAGAAAAAACGCCTTAGAGGACCCCATCGGAAGATTCACCCACTCCATTATGGACCATACATTATCACCAAGGCCATGGGGGATAATGTTTTTGAGCTCAACATTCCTCCTTTCCTTGGCCTGCACCCAGTGATCAACGTGGATCTCCTTCGCCCTTATTTCCCACCATTATTGGACACCTCAGAAGTAGCAGAACAATTGACACCAACAGAGCTCAACCCCAATTGCATGCAACAAGAATCCAATGATCATATTATGGAAAGACAGATAAAGGGAACTCGACAACAAAGGATCCAACTTTATCGAGTCATCAAAGCAGGGCAGCTCCTGCACCAAGGCAAGTGGCTCACCCGGGGCCAAATTCAGCAGAAATTTCCTCATCTAATGGTGGAACTCAACGAAATGGATACAATTGCTTCCTAAGGAGGGAGGATTGATCCAGATGGATACCGGTGGCCACCCACCTTTTCCAACTGGCTCAAAACAGTTTTCTAACATTTTTGGCAATTTACTATTTTTAGCAGTTTTTACTTTCGGGGCCATTTTGAGGGCCTAAATGAAGGTTTTTCAGCATCAAGATAATCTATGATAAACAAATGCATAATTGATCATCGTAAATTAATCTCCTCAACGATACCTTTCCAATGGGCTATCACACGCCTAAAATGGAGATCATATGCAAAAGTTACGACCCTGGGAAGTTGATGTACTAATTTACCCAAACAGGGCCCGCATGACTTTTGGCGCTTCATCTCCTAGGGTTAGGTTTTTGGATGTCTAGGGTTTTTGTCATTCCTTTTTATTGTAAAAAATCCTTCAGATCCTCATTGTAATCATCTTCTTGTGAATGCGTGCTACCGTCACATCTCTTCTAAGAGATAAGCCGCCACCATTCCAGCAAGCTTGTTTCTGCTGCATTTTACAGTTTCAACTTATTTCGTTATTTAATAGAAAACCAATTTTATTGTATCTCTGTTATTTTGTGTTAAGAACCTCTTAATAATTTGTATTCATTTCGTTCTGCTCATAAAATCTAGATCAGTGGTATCAGAGCGGTCTACTCCTTCTCGTCTTAATGCATGTCCCCAACGAGGTCGGAGCACAAAGAATTGGGTCTCGAGCTTGTTTCTCTTGAGGACAGAAGCTCTCGCACGCCCAAGCGACCTCCCATGGCAGGGGAAAAGAAAGATGATGGGATAGGAGATCCTTTCAAACTATTGATTGAGGAAGCCCTCACGCAACAGAGGAATGGGATGATGGATAGTTTCGTGCAAATCCTTCGGTGACTACCAACAGGTGAAGCATCTTCTTCAAACAGAGGCACCGCCCCCTTCAAGGTACAAATAAACTTTGATATTCTTGTATTTGAAGGTCAGATAGACACAGATGTTGTAGACAAGTGGTTGAATCTACTAGAAGGGTACTTTTCTATTCATAAATTTTCCAATAGAGAAAAGATTACTTTTGCGCTTCTCAAAGTCGTTCCCCATGTCAAAGATTGGTGGGAAACTTTCTGTGAGCAAAATGAAACAGGGGAAACCTCATTATTTTCAGTCATGGCCACCTGGGAATCCTTCAAGGATGCTATTAAGGAACAATACAACCCTGTCGGAAGTTATGACGACCTATATACCAAATGGACCACATTGGGCAAGAAAGAGACCAAGCAGTGCCATATTTCACAAATATCTTCCATACCTTGCGTACCAAGTTGGGTATCAAAGATTCGGAGTGACATCTAGTGCTCAAGTATCATGGTTCTCTGCATAGATACATCCAGACCGAAATGGAATTTCTGGACATCACATCCTTGGGCACGGCCTACCGATATGCTGTCAAAATCGAGAAGAAGCTTAAACAAAAGACGCGGTAATTTGGGCCTGGGAACCCCTCACAACAAAAGCCAGAAAAGGGCGGCCCCAACCCACCGAACAAAGGAAAGAGAAAAGACGGACAGTATCAAGACAACTAGTACAATCTGCAAGCAAAGAAGGACACCGAAAAGACAAAGAAAGATACCGGGAAGTGGTGCGACTTCCATAAGAGCCCTTGGAATAACACTGTTGACTGCCGCTCAAAGAAGTCGTTGGTGGCTGAAGTGAAAGCCTCTAAATCATATGCAGATTCTGACTCTGAGACAGAACTAGAAAGGGGAATATGGATCATTGACACGGAACACAGTGCCACCGTTGCTACCACCAAGCTCCAGCTTGGTGAACCAGACAAGCCAAAAGGAGAGTGCCTCTTCCATTCACAGATGTGGGTAAAAGGCACCCCGCTGCACTTCATCGTTGATAGCGGTAGCCAAAAGAACCTCATCTCAGCAGAGGTTGTCAAGTGACTAGACCTGTCAACAACGCCGCACCCACAACCCTACACCATTGGATGGCTCTACCAAGGAAGCGATCTCTGCATCAGCCAACAGTGTCGATTTTCATACGGCATCAAGCCCTTCAAAGACGAGGTATTGTGTGATGTTGCTCCTCTCGAAGTTTGTGATGTTATTTTGGGCCAACCTTATTTATGGAAACGTCACGTTGTATATGAGTCTAGGCCTCGTAGTGTTATTATTACTTTGAATAATAAATTGTATAGGATACCCGAGGCAGTCCCACCTAGTGTTATTTCCTTGATCTCTGCTAAGCAATGCAGGAAGGTCATCTCTCAGACGGGGAAGTTTGTCTTCTTCATGATTCACTCTTAGAATAAGAGAAAGATCGCAACCCTATCCAGGGTCTTTGTGGCCGACCTCTCCACACAGCAGAAGCAAGTAGATAAGGTCATGGAAGAATACTCAGATATATTCTCCTCACCTACAAGGGTACCTCTGCACTGCCAGCTCAAGCACCCCATCAATCTGACCCCTGGCACACCGCTGCCCAATGGGCCAGTCTATCATCGCTCTTTCTTAGAGAATGAGGAGATCAAGTGACAGATCTAAGAACTGCTCCACAAGGGGCACATCTTCCCTAGCTCATCACCTTGCGGGAGCCCAATCGTGTTGGTACAAAAGAAAGATGGAACCTGGTGACTCTTTATTGATTATCAGGCTCTAAATAAAATCACTGTCAGAAACCGGTACCTGATTCCCTGAATCGATGACCTCCTTGATCAACTCACGGGGGCCAAACACTTCAGTAAGATTGATTTGAAGTCTGGCTACCACCAGGTCCCAATAGAACAGACAGATGTATGGAAGACCACCTTCAAGTCAAAGGAAAGACTTTTTGAATGGTTGGTCATGCCCTTTAGTTTGACAAATGCTCCAGCTGCTTTCATGAGGATGATGGATGATATCCTGCGACCATTCACCAATACTTTTGTAGTGGTGTATCTGGATGACATTCTAATTTACATCAAGACTTGGGCCGAACAATTGCAGCATATTCAACAGGCTCTGCACACCCTGCGGCGGCACAAGCTATACGCCAACCTGGAAAAATGCTCCTTCGGAATGGACAGGGTCCATTACCTGTGCTACATCATTGATCAGCATGGCATACATGTGGATCCATCCAAGATCCAACTCATCCGTGAGGGGCCAGCCCCAAAAACACTCACTGAGATTTGGAGCTTCTTGGGACTTGCTAATTTCTACCGCAGGTTCGTGTTGGGTTTCTCCCATATTGTATGGGCCCTTAGCCAAATAAACAGGGGTGGTGGTAAGGAGAAATTTGTGTGGGGTTGGTCCCAACAACAAGCATTCGATGATTTGAAGTAGTCCTTGTGCTCAGCCCCAGTTCTTTCACTACCAGACCTGCAGCATCCTTTTGAGATCGAGATGGATGCTTCAAACTATGCTGTGGGTGTCGTTCTGACTCAGCACGGCCACCCCGTGGCCTACCATAGTGAGACACTGTCAGATATTGTCCGTAAGTACCCTACTTACGACAAAGAAATGTACTCCATTGTGCAAGCATGCCACCAGTGGAGACATTACATTCTTGGGAAGGAGACAATCATACACACTGATCATAAGCCACTGCAGTTCATGAAAACACAGGGAAAATTACAAAATGACCGCCATCAAAAGTGGTCCACATATTTGCAGCAATTCCACCTCAACATCAAGTATAAAACAAGAAGCACCAATCACGTCGTTGATTGCCTCAGCAGACCGCCAGTCATGGAACTCACCACAGTTCTAGACTCTTGTGGCCATGAGACATCTGGATGGCCCCAACTCTATGAGACAGACCCTGACTTCACCACCACCTACCAAATGTTGGGTGCAAATGCAGTTGTCGATAATTTCCATCTTCAGGATGGGTTTTTGTGTCATCTGGGCCATATCTGTGTTCCATCAAGTGAGCGAGCGAAGATGATCTGGGAATACCACTACAGTCAGGTGGCAGGACACTTTGGCATCGAAAAGACAGTGGCGATGCTACAGAAACATTTCTACTGGTCGAAACTTCGACAGGAGGTCGGCAAGTATATCAGGTCTTGCACTGCCTGCGATATTTCCAAACCGACCACTAAGAAATAGGGCCTGTACACCCCTCTTCCTACTCCTGACAGGCCATGGGAATCCATCTCAATGGACTACATGTCAGGCCTCCCATCCACCAAGAGGGGAAATGACTGTGTTTTTGTGGTTTTTGATCGCTTTTCTAAGATGGTGATTCTGGTTGCCCACAAGAAGAGCATCACAGCAGAGGCCACTGCCAAGATCTTCTTTGAACGAGTCTAGATACATTTTGGAATCCCACAAACCATTGTCTCAGATCGGGATAGTCGATTTCTCAGCACATTCTGGTTGAGCCTCTAGTCACTGCTGGACACCAAGCTCACCAAATCCACAGCCTTCCACCCCCAGACAGATGGCCAAACCGAGGTTGTAAATTGAATGATTGTGCATATCCTTCACATGTATAATTCAAATAACCCTCGCACATCAGATGAGAGCCTTCCCTATGTCCATCATAGCTACAACCGAGCCTTGCATAGCTCAACCGGACACATCCCCTTTCAATTTGGGTTGGGATTCCAACCATTGGGTCCCATAGATGTTGCACTTCCCCTTGCGGTCACCTCGACTGACTCATCCCCTGCTCCAACTGAAGCCAACAAAGCCACCTGATTCATTGAGAGGATCTAGCACATTCGCCAATAGGTTCAAGATATCCTACAAAAGTCCAATGAAAAGTACAAATAGTGCCATGATCAACATTGGGTGCCACATAAGTTTCAAGTGGGCGACAAAGTTTGGTTGCACTTGTAGAAAGAACGCCTTACAGGACCCCATAGGAAGCTTCTCCCACTCTATTATGCACCATACACTATCACCAAGGCCGTGGGGGATAATTATTTTGAGCTCAACATTCCTCCATTCCTTGGCATGCACCCAGTGTTCAACGTGGATCTCCTTCGCCCTTATTTCCCACCATTATTGGACACCTCAGAAGTAGCAGAACAGCTGACACCAAGGCAAGTGGATCACCCGGGGCCAAATTCAGTAAAAATTTCCTCATCTAATGGGGGAACTCAACGCAATGGATACCATTTCTTCTTAAGGAGGGAGGATTGATCCATATGGATATTGGTGGCCACCCACCTTTTCCAACTAGCTCAAAACAATTTTCTGACATTTTTGGCAATTTACTATTTTTAGCAGTTTTTACTTCCGGGGCCATTTTGAGGGCCTAAATGAAGGTTTTTTTTCATCGAGCTCCTCAAAGATAGAAAAAGGCATGATTGATCCCCTAAATGAATCTCCTCAATGATACTTTTCCAACGGTCTATGACACGCCTAAAATGGAGATCGTATGCAAAAGTTACGACCCCGGGAAGTTGATGTACTAACTTACCCAAACAGGGCCCGCATGACTTTTGGCGCTTCATCTCTTAGGGTTGGGTTTTTGGATGTTTGGGGTTTTTGGCATTTCTGTTTATTGTAAAAATGCCTTTAGAGCCTCATTGTAATCATCTTCTTTCGAATGCACGTTGTCGTCACATCTCTTCTCAGAGATAAGCCGCCACCTTTCCACCAAGCTTGTTTCTGCTGCATTTTACAGTTTCATCTTATTTCGTTATTTAATAGAAAACCAATTTTACTGTATCTCAGTTATTTTGTGTTAAGAACCAATTAATAATCTGTATTCATTTCGTTCTACTCATAAAATCTAGATCAGTGGTATCAGAGCGGTTTGCTCCTTGTCGTCTTAATGCATGTCCCCAACGAGGTCGGAGTACAAAGAATTGGGTCTCGAGCTTGTTTCTCTTGAAGAAAGAAGCTCTCGCACACCCAAGCGACCTCCCATGGTAGGGGAAAATAAATATTATGGGATAGGAGATCCTTTCAAACTGTTGTTTGAGGAAGCCCTCATGCAACAGAGGAATGAGATGATGGACAGTTTCACGGAAATCCTTCGGTGACTACCAACAGGTGAAGCATCTTCTTAAAACGGAGGAGCCACCCCCTTCAAGGTACAAATAAACTTTGATATTCCTATATTTGAAGGTTATATATATGTAGATGTTGTAGACAAGTGGTTTAATCTACTAGAAGGGTATTTTTCTGTTCATAAATTTCCGAATAGAGAAAAGATTACTTTTGCGCTCCTCAAAGTTGTTCCCCATGTCAAAGATTGGTGGGAAACTTTCTGTGAGCAAAATGAAACATAGGACACCTCATTATTTTCAGTCATGGCCACCTGGGAATCCTTCAGGGATGCTATTAAGGAACAATACTACACTGTCGGAAGTTATGACGACCTATATACCAAATGGACCACACTGCGGCAAGAAAGAGACCAAGTAGTGCCAGATTTCACAAATATAATCCATACCTTGCGCACCAAGTTGGGTATCAAAGATTCAAAGCGACATCTGGTGCTCAAGTATCGTGGTGCTATGCATAGATACATCCAAATCGAAATGGAATTTCTATGCATCTCATCCTTGGGCGCAGCCTACCAATATGATGTCAAAAGCGAGCACAAGCTCAAAAAAAAGACACGGCAATTTGGGCCTGGGAACCCCTCACAACAAAAGCTAGGAAAGGGTGGCCCCTACCCACCGAACAAAGGACAGAACAAAGATGGATAGTATCAAGACAACTAGTACAAGCTGCAAGAAAAGAAGGACAGTGGAAAGACAAAGAAAGATATTGGGAAGTGGTGCGACTTCCATAAGAGCCCTTGGCATAACACTGTTGACTGCCACTCAAAGCCATCGTTGGTGGCCGAAGTGAAAGCCTCTGAATTAGATGCAGATTCTGATTCTAAGAAGAAACCAAAAAGGGGAAGATGGATCATTGAAGCAGAATCCAGTGCCACTGTTGTTGCCACCAAGCTCCAGCCTGGTGAACCAGACAAGCCACAAGAATGAGAGCACCTCTTCCATTCACAGATGTGGGTAAAAGGCACCCCATTGCACTTTATCGTTGATAGCAGTAGCCAGAAGAACCTCATCTCAGCAGAGGTTTTCAAGCGGTTGGACCTGTCAACAATGTCTCACCCACAACCCTACACCATTGGATGGCTCTGCCAAGGAAGCAATCTCTGCGTCAGCCAACAGTGTCGACTTTCGTACGGAATCAAGCGCTTCAAAGACGAGGTATTGTCTGATGTTGCTCCTCTCGAAGTTTGTGATGTTCTTTTGGGCCAACCTTATTTATGGAAATGTTATGCTATATATGAGTCTAGGCCGCATACTGTTATTTTTACTTTGAACAAGAAATTGTACAGGATACCCGAGGCAGTCCCACCTAGTGCTATTTCCTTGATCTCTGCTAAGCAATGTAGGAAGGTCATCTCTCAGACGGGGAAGTTTGTCTTCTTTGTGATTCGCTCTCAGAATAAGAGAAATATTGCAGCCATATCCAGCGTCTTTGTGGCTGACCTCTCCACACAGAAGAAGAAAGTAGATAAGGTCGTGGAAGAATACTCGAATATATTCTCCTCACCTACAGGGGTACCTCTGCACTGCCAAGTCAAGTACCCCATCGATCTGACCCTCGACGCACCGCTACCCAATGGGCGAGTCTATTGTCGCTCTTTGTTAGAGAATGAGGAGATCAAGCGATAGATCCAAGAACTGCTCCACAATGGGCACATCTGCCCCATCTCATCACCTTGCGGGAGACCAATCATGTTGGTACAGAAGAAATATGGAACCTGGCGACCCTGTATTGATTATTGGGCTCCGAATAAAATCACTGTCAGAAACTGGTACCTGATTCCCCGAATCGTTGACCTCCTTGATCAACTCACGTGGGCCAAATACTTCAGTAAGATTGAGCTGAAGTCTAGCTACCACTAGGTCCAAATACAACAGACAGATGTATGGAAGACCGCCTTCAAGTCAAAGGAAGGAATTTTTGAATGGTTGGTCATGCCCTTTGGTTTGACAAATGCTCTAGCCACTTTCATGAGGATTATGGATGATATCCTGTGACCATTCACCAATACTTTTTGTAGTGGCGTATCTGGATGACATTCTAATTTACAGCAAGACTTGGGCCGAACACTTGCAGCATATTCAACAAGTTATGCACACGCTGTGGCAGCACAAGCTGTATGCCAACCTAGAAAAATGATCCTTCGGCATGGACATGGTCCATTACTTGGGCTACATCATTGATCAGCATGGCGTACATGTGGATCAAGCCAAGATCCAAGTCATCTGTCACTAGCCAGCCCCAACAACACTCGCTGAGCTTTGGAGCTTCTTGGGACTTGCTAATTTCTACCGTAGGTTCGTGTTGGGTTTCTCCCATATTTCATGGGCCCTCAGCCAAATAAACAAGGGTGGTGGTAAGGCGATATTTGCATGGGGCTGGTCCCAACAACAAGCATTCGATGATTTGAAGCAGCACTTATGCTTAGCCCTAGTGCTTTCACTACCAAACCTGCAGCATCCCTTTGAGATCGAGACAGATGCTTCAGACTATGTTGTGGGTGTCGTTCTCACTCAGCACGGCCACTCTGTGGCCTACCATAGTGAGACACTGTCAGATACTGTCAGTAAGTACCCTACTGACGACAATGAAATGTACTCCATTGTGCAAGCATGCTGCCAATGGAGACATTACATTCTTGGGAAGGAGAAAGTCATCCACACTGATCATAAGCCATTGTATTTCATGCAAACATAGGGAAAATTGCAGAATGACTGCCATCAAAAGTGGTCCACATTCTTGCAACAATTCCACCTCAACATCAAGTATAAAACAGGAAGCACCAATTGTGTCGTTGATTTCCTCAGCAGACTGCCAGTCCCAGCACTCACCACAGTTCTAGACTCTTGCGGCCATGAGACATCTGGATGGCCCCAACTCTATGAGACAGACCCTGACTTCGCCACCACCTACCAAATGTTGGGTGCAAATGCAGTTGTCAATAATTTTCATCTTCATGATGGGTTGTTGTGTCATCTGGGCCATATATGTGTTCCATCAAGTGAGTGAGCGAAGCTGATCTTGGAAGCCCACTACAGTCAGGTGGCAGGGCACTTTGGCATCAAAAAGACAATGGCAATGCTACAGAAACATTTCTACTGGCCGAAACTTCAACAGGAGGTCGGCAAGTATATCAGGTCTTGCACTGCCTGTGCTATTTCCAAACCGACCACAAAGAAACAGAGCATGTACACCCCTCTTCCTACTCCTGACAGGCCATGGGAATCCATCTCAATGGCCTACATGTCGGGCCTCCCATCCACCAACCGGGGAAATGACTGTGTTTTTGTGGTTGTTGATCACTTTTCTAAGATGGCGATTCTAGTTGCCTGCAAGAAGAGCATCACAGCATAGGCCACTGCCAAGCTCTTCTTTGAACGAGTCTAGGTACATTTTGGAACCCCACAAACCATTGTCTCAAATCGGGATAGTCAATTTCTCATCACATTCTGGTCGATCCTCTAGTCACCGCTGGACACAAAGCTCACCAAATCCATGGCCTTCCACCCCCAGACAGATGGCCAAACCGAGGTTGTAAATCGAATGATTGTGCATATCCTTCACATGTATAATTCAAAGAACCCTCACACATGGGATTAGAGCCTTCCCTATGTCTATCATAGCTACAATCGAGCTTTGCATAGCTCAACCGGCCACAGCCCCTTTCAAGTGGGTTTGGGATTCCAACCATTGGGTCCCATGGATGTTGCACTTCCCCTTGTGGTCACCTCGACTGACTCATATCCTGCACTAAATGAAGCTGAAAAATCCACCTGATTCATTGAGCTGATCTAGCACATTCACCAACAGGTTCAGGATATCCTACAAAAGTCCAATGACAAGTACAAACAACGCCATGATCAACATCGGGTGCCGCATAAGCTTCAAGTGGGCGACAAAGTTTGGTTGCACTTGCAGAAAGAACGCCTTACAGGACCCCATTGGAAGCTTCGCCCACTCCATTATGGACCATATACTATCACCAAGGCCATGGGGGATAATTCTTTTGAGCTCAACATTCCTCCTTTCCTTGGCCTGCACCTAGTGTTTAACGTGGATCTCCTTCGCCCTTATTTCCCACCATTATTGGACACCTCGGAAGTAGCAGAACAGTTTGACACCAATAGAGCTCAACCCCAACTGCATACAACAAGCATCCAATGATCAGATTGTTGATAGACAGATAAAGGGCACTCGACAACAAAGGATCCAGCTTTATCGAGTCGTCAAAGCAGGGCAGCTCCTGCACCAAGGCAAGTGGCTCACCTAGGGCCAAATTCAGAAGAAATTTCCTCATCTAATGGGGGAACTCAATGAAATGGATACCATTGCTTCCTAAGGAGGGATTATTGATCTAGATGGATATCGGTGGCCACCCACCTTTTCCAACTGGCTCAAAACAGTTTTCTGACATTTTTGGCAATTTACTATTTTTAGTAGTTTTTACTTCTGGGGCCATTTTGAGGGCCTAAATGAAGGTTTTTCTACATAGAGCTCCTTATTAATAGCCAATGGAATTATTTATTCCCCTAAATGAATATCTTCGATGATACCTTTCCAACGGGCTATCACACAAATAAAACGGAGATCGTATGCAAAAGTTACGACCCTGGGAAGTTGATGTACTAACTTACCCAAACAGGGCCCGCATGACTTTTGGCGCTTCATCTCCTAGGGTTAGGTTTTTGGATGTCTAGGGTTTTTTGAATTCTTGTTTATTGTAAAAAGGCCTTCATAGCCTCATTTTAATCATCTTCTTGCAAATTCACGCTGCCGTCACATCTCTTCTCAGAGATAAGTCGCCACCATTCCAGCCAGCTTGTTTCTGCTGCATTTTACAGTTTCAGCTTATTTCGTTATTTAATAGAAAACCAGTTTTACTGTATCTCTGTTATTTTGTGTTAAGAACCTATTAATAATATTTATTCATTTAGTTATGCTCATAAAATTTGGATCAGTGGTATCAGAGCGGTCTGCTCCTTGTCATCTTAATGCATGTCCCCAACGAGGTCGGAGTATAAAGAATTGGGTCTCGAGCTTGTTTCTCTTGAGGACAGAAGCTCTCGCATGCCCAAGCGACCTCCCATGGCAGGGGAAAAGAAAGATGACATGATAGGAGATCCTTTCAAACTGTTGATTGAGGAAGCCCTCATGCAACAGAGGAATGAGATGATGGGCAGTTTCGCGCAATCCTTCGGCGACTACCAACAGGCGAAGCATCTTCTTTGAATGGAGGCGCCGCCCCTTCAAGGTACAAATAAAATTTGATATTCCTATATTTAAAGGTCAGATAGATGCAGATGCTGTAGACAAGTGGTTGAATCTACTAGAAGGGTATTTTTCTGTTCATAAATTTT
>JZKD02S1668631.1:1383772-1433584 GCA_000966675.3 Picea glauca
TGACATATAATCCTAATTATGTTTGCAAGCTAAAGAAGGCCTTATATGGACTGAAACAAGCACCACGAGCTTGGTATTATAGACTGGACAAATTTTTACAAGACAAAGGGTTCAATAAAGGTATTGTTGACAACAATCTCTATATTAAGTCTGAAGGTGATAATTTACTAGTTGTTTTGGTTTATGTAGATGATATTATTTTTTGTTGTACTAATGAATCATCTATCCAGTGGTTTGCTAACTCCATGCAAACAGAGTTTGAGATGTCCATGATAGGAGAACTGTCATATTTTCTTGGTTTACAAGTAAATCAGAGTTCTGCAGGAATATTTATCTCTCAAGAAAAATATTTGAAAGAGATGTTGAAGAAATTTCAGATGGAGGATTCCTCTCATGTTAGTACACCTATGGTGGTTGGTTGCAAGCTCAGTAAAGATGATATGTCACCTGATGTTGATCAAAGAACATACCGATCAATGATAGGCAGTCTTCTGTACATCACAACTTCCCATCCTGCTATAATGCAAGCTATTGGAATGGTAGGTCACTATCAGTCTGCTCCTAAACAAAGTCGTCTAGTAGCGGTAACAAGGATATTCAAGTACTTGAAGGGCACAATGAATTACGGTCTGTGGTATCCCAGAAATCAGAACTTTCAGTTAACTTCTTATTCAGATGTCGATTGGGCAAACTGTGTTGATGAGAGAAAAAACACCAGTGGAGGATCATTCTTCCTGGGTGACTCATTAGTAGCATGGCTTAGTAAAAAGAAAGGATCCATTTCATTATCAACTATAGAGGTAGAATACATTGCTATTGCTACTTGCTACACACAAATTTTATGGATGATACAAACTCTTGCAGATTTGAAGGTAACTTACACTGATCCCATTCCACTTCACTGTGATAACACCAGTGCCATCAATCTCTCTAAGAATCATGTACTTCATTCAAAATCTAAGCACATACCAATAAAATACCATTTTCTCAGAGAACAAGTTATAAACAGAATTTTTCAAGTGAATTATATTCCTTCCATAGAACAGATAGTTGATATCTTTACTAAACCATTAGCAGTGACCCCTTTTGGATATCTTCATCAAAAGTTGGGGGTTATAACTTCTTTCGTCTAAATCTGTTCACCTGATCAGGGGGAATACTTATTTGAATATATGTTGTATTTCTAAGTTGATCATAGTTGACAAGGGGAGTATGTACTGCAACAGCTCAGGGGGAGCGTGTTACTTCTTTGACATTGATGTCAAAGGGGGAGAAAGTGTAATGGTAAGGATGATATGAGTAGTGTCTTCAAGGTTTCCATCAATGCCAAAGGGGGATATTGTTGGCATATTTATTATGGGTAGACAGAAGGCAGAGTATTTGTTTTTCATTGATGGCAAGCTTAGCCCGACGATGACGAACAAGATAAAATGGAAAAACCAGCAACACAACGATGATCGTATGGAAAGATCAGAAGCGTAAACTCCAGGAGTCAAGGAAGCAACTCACGGAAGAAAATCACGAAATGCGGAACCATGACTTAATCTCCATTTCGGAGTTTCGGTAACCGGGAGTTGGAGGTGTCAAGGACACTCACGACAAGAATTATGAAATTGTGAAATGAGAAACCATGACTTAATCTCCATTTCGGAGTTTCGGATACCGAGAGTTGGAGGTGTCAAGGACACTCATGAAAAGAATGATGAAATCGTGAAATGCGAAAGATTAGAGCATGTCAAAGACTCCATTTCGGAGTTTCGAAGACCGGGAAATCAAAGATCAAAGGAACTTTAACCTTCGAAGTAGCGAACATTGAAATCCTGAAACATACACATCAACAAACTACGTCAGCAAACCACGTCAACTAAGGACATGTGGCACAATCAGACAATGACAAGTGTCAAGATGATTCAACATTTCAGGCACATGTAAGTCACGAATCAAAGAGACACATGGCAGCTATTCAACACATGTCAATCCACGTGTGACATCAGCAGGTTTACATCACATCAGAACTTTCTATTTCGGGGTTTTACATAGAAAGCAGAAACTCCACCATCACGAGTCTCGAACTCTGAAATGTCGAAAGGGACTATTGTGAGTCTCAAAAACCCGAAAGGAAAAACTCTGAAATCCTATCAAACATCCATCTCAGTGGGTTATGTGAACCGTCCGATCACTTCGGAGATTTTGTGATCATGAATTTTATAATGTTGGAGTCACGATGACTCGAAGGGAAAAACGTCGAAATCTCATCAGTCGTTCGATTAAGAAAAGAAGGGATCCGATTATGAAGTTTTGTGGACTATTTTTTCTGGCTCCATTTCGAGGATTGTGACTTGGAGTGTCGAGACTCTTCACCAAAGGAATGTCGAAATGCTGAAATATCGAAATGCGAAATGGCGAAATCAACACGAGACCCTGTGCTTGTAATCCAATGGTGTTGGATACTGGAAATCTAATCGAAGGGATACTATTGCTCTTCACGATTAATTGTTCAGTTACGATTCAGTTAGCAGAACCGAATCATGGTTCTTGAATGGTTGGCATTTCAGTTGTTGAAGCGTTGTTCTAGGGATTTGAGGGGTAACCGAAGGGGTTGTAGAATATAAAAAGAAACACGCAGTGACTGTGTGTGGTTGGTCGTTCTGAATGAAAAATGAGTTGAACTTTAAAAAAGGGAAAATTACAGTATGTGCAGTGTGAGACCGACAGTATGCGCAGTGTGAGATCAAACTTACAGATGAGTAACATATGAGGAATAGACAAAAGCAATAGCATAATTGCAGAACAGACAAAGGAAGAGAAGAATTGCAGAACAGTTAGAAGCAGACCAGATTTACAGAACAGAGAAGAAGTGGTAAGAATCAATTTATCTGTGTTGTTGGTTATTCAATCATTTATTTATAATCAAGGAGGTAGGGTGGTGCTAGGGAGGATTGTGGTCCTATGATATTCGAGTTGGTGTTTGAATATTGGGAGTTGTAGCTTCCATCTAGTTGTGGCTAGAAAACAGGGTGGCAGGGTGGTGCTTGGGAAAAAACAGAGTTTTCTATATGCAAGTTGGTGCTTGTATAAGTGGAAGTAGGTGCTTCCATCCAGTCGATGCTGGAACACTCAGGGAGTTGGTGCTTCCTTCTAGTGGGTGCTAGAGAAACTAGAGAGTTGGTGCTCTCAAACAAGTTGGTGCTCGTATAAGTGGAAGTAGGTGCTTCCATCCAGTCAGTGTTGGAACACTCAGGGAGTTGGTGCCTCCTTCTAGTCAGTGCTAGAGAAACCAGAGAGTTGGTTCTCTCAACAAGTTGGAGCTTGTAAAACAGAGATAGTAGCCTCACTTTGAATTGGTGCTCAAACATAGATGATGTACAGAACTTAAAAGACTGCCTATCATTTCGAAGAAGAAGAGGTTTTCTCCCTTTATGGGTTTCCTCGTGAAAATCTGTCTCTATGTATATCTTATGTGTGATTGATGCTCATTATTTATGTTGTTCATATTATGTATAATATTGGTGGTCACTTGATGAAAGATTAAAAATGTCTTAATAGACTTAATATTGCTTAAGCACAGTAACAACTGATTCACCCCCCTCCCCCTCTCAGTTGCCTTAGTAATTTCAACAATAATATCCTATCTAAGCATTAAGGTGTAGTTCCTTATTTTTCCTTCTCTTCTTAGATAGTTGATGTACTGATTTATTCAGCAAAGGATCTACCCTTCCTATCTCATACTGTTTGGCCAAGTTTTGTAGTTCTTGTATGGGTTTTTCATCCTTAATCAATTCAATAAATGTCTACAAGAAACTGACAAGTTTACTCACCTCTTTTCCATCTTCGGGCAAAGTAGATTGATCAAAGGCCAGGGGCATTCCACATTCTCTTACCTTTGGTTGAACCTTTGATGAAGAAGCCTGATCTCCTCCAAACTCTCTTCTTGCTTCCTCAAATGTCTACTTCTCTTTCCTTAGATCAAGCTCTTGTTTCCTCTCTACAGCTTTTCTGATTCTTGATCCTTCAGTATTCTTCTCTTGAGTCACTGTGTCTTCCCCTATAAAAATGCCTCCTCTAATGATAACAATGACTCTGGTCTCTACTCCACAAGGTTCTGCTTTGATCAGTTGTATTTTCTGGTTTCCTCCTCTTTTCTCCTAGAGTTTAGCCAATAATGTTGGACATTCCTCAATAACATGTTCGAATGAATTGCAGTAGATGCAAGTGGTACAAGGGTTCTGACAGTCCCTTGCCAAGTGTCCTGGATGCACATAGTTGTAACAAATGATCTGTCCTCAGCCTTGACCCATACCTCCTCCTCTTCCTCTTCCTATGAATCCACCGCGAGGGTTGAAGTTTTCTCTTCCTGGGGAGTTGTACTGTGCAATGTTTCATTCTTGTTGTACTTCACCTTGAATCTTGTATATATCCCTTGACCTTTCATGCATGATATCATAAGCTCTGCAATCCCTATCATCATGCCCCACCGACTTATAGAACATGCAATACAGATTTGTGGGTGTTTGGACATACTTTTGAAAATAGTAACATTCACCAGGGCAATGTCGATTTCTACATACCCCGCACCAGGGTAGGGTAACTTGCTTCAAAGGGCTCAGAGCTCTAGAGGTCAAGCACTCATGAAATAGGGGGAAGTGCTCCTTATCATGGCCCTCTGATTTGCATCTGATACACTAGATGTCTTCTCTTTTATCTTTTCCTTTTTACTTCTTCATATCTTCAACCTGCAAAGACAAGCTAGTTATCTGACTCAGTATATGACTCATAACTGAGCTGGATTCTCCCATCGGGGCTGATTCTAATTTCATGGTAATCTCCAGTGCCTCAGCTTGCGAAGTAATCTTTTTTTGCATTAGAGGAACTCTGATGTGTGGCAAGAGAGCAGCAATGAACCATTCCTTGTTCTGCTCATCTGGGATCTTAAAAGTCAAACGGAACGTTAAGGTCTTAAACCTCTAATCGAATTCCCACACAGGTTCAGCTACTCTCTGCTTGATTTCTTTCATCTCTGTAATGCATTGTGACTCTGACTTGGGTTTCTTGAATTCTGCAACCAACGCATTCTTGATCTCATTCAGCGGTTTAGGCCATGCAATTCCTTGGACAAGTTTCATGTACTAGCTCAGTGCGCGGTCCCTTAGGGTAGTACTAAACTGAGCTCTCTTAACTGCTTCGTCAGTGACATTCTTAATACTCCATACAAATTCACATCAAAACTAGTGTTGATCATGATCTTCAGATCCATATCCCCTAAAGATAGGGATCCTCATCGCATCTGTCATAGATCTTCCTAGGTTTCTTGACTAAATAGGTATTGAACTGCTTGTACCAGTGCTCTGAGTGTTCTGGTAACTTAGGTTACTATGGTTACTTAACGTTGCTGAAACAACAGGAGGGGTGACAGTACTTACTTCAACCGTCTGCGCAGTACTTGAAGTTTCTATCTCTTCTTGGTGAGGTTCTTCAATCTTCTCTTCCTCTGTCCTAGCAAACTCTGGATGCTCTTCGTCTGTCAGGTCTGCCTCTTCTCCACTGTAGAATCCCTCGTCTCCGTAGTTCTACTTAAACAGGTTCGCGAGGTGAAATTCTTTGAACACTCTCCCACTACGCGTATGTCCAGCCTCTGTGTCGTTGTCATTTTCTGAGTTCTTGAACATTAGCTCTTTCGATCTGACTGATTACTATATCTTCAAGATGTTCTTCTCATGCAATAAAACCTTGATCTTCAACTTCAAAAAGTGTAAAACTTTCCCTCTAGGTCCCTTAAATAAATATCTCTCATCTTGGCTATATGACTCAACTCTATCAACAACAAACTCAATGATATACCCTCCAATGGTGCTATCAAACCATTGATCTACTACTCTTGACATGGTGTTGTCAACTCTCTTAACCTTCTTGACTAGCACCAACGTCCAAACCACAGGTGGTCTGAGTCTCATCTCAAACTGGGTATCTGCTAATCTGGCTAGCCACTCATATAGCTCCTGATGGATTCCCCCAAATAAAATCTCGTGTGTATCAGTAAATATATACCTTCGCAACCAATCCTCTGTACAAATATTATGGTTCTTGTTATGGGCTTCAACGAAGTCCTTTTCTTGATCTTCTATCCACTTCTGAATCTATGTCTTCGATGGAAACCACCTTGACATTCCCTCAAGAAGATCTCAGTCCCGGAAACAGAACCATTTGTTGGCACAGGGGCAGACCTAGGGTTCAACTCTAGCAGCGCACCAACAAGCCCTAATTACTGGCCCTTTTGAAAACACCTGTGAAGCAGTTGAAGTCTCACCCGAAGTAGCTATAGGGGGTTGCAGGACATGGGTGTCTACAACTAGAGAAAATGCAGAGTGGATTCACAACAACAACACACAACAACTTATTTATTCTTTATTTTCCTTTAAACCTACTACGCAAGCTATAGTATCAGATCTAACACAATAGTGTAATAACACAATAACAAAAGCAAAAGAGCACAACATCAATCACACATAACACAAGATATACGTGGTTCACCCTCTCTCTGGGGATACATCCACAGAACTGTTCTTTATAGTATATTAGGTGAAAGCATACAATTCTATTTGCGCTCTTAGCTTGCATATATCTCTCTCTTTCTCTTCTTCTCTATCTCCCCTCCCTACGCACCCAGCTGCAGGGTTGATCTTCGCACCCAACTGAAGATATTACAATACCAGAAGGCTCTCACACACAACACTTCTCTCTCACACAACAATAATCACCCATAACAACAATGAACCCATCCCAGGTCCTCTTGACCCTTATTTATACATTACAATAGTTCACTGACAACCTTAGGCCGAAACCTAGGTGTTCAAAACCCTAAATGTCAAAACCCTAGGTGTCTAAGACCCTAGGTCAACTTTACCTAGATTTTCAGGGATTTGTCAGCCTGTCTTTCCTTCTTTCTCGTGCAGTGCTCCAAAGAACTTGTTGACATATTCTTTTTCTACTGAGTTGTCCTCGATCCATCTATATTGTTGATATGTCCTCCTTGATCTCCTCGTCCAACATCTTGCTTTATCTTACTTTGGTCCATCTTTTATACTCTTTTGTTCACTTCGACCCTGTATCAGTCACTGTGTCTTCAACGCAATTCACATTTTTCCTTTTCTTCCTTGTTCTTTGCTTGCTTCCATAAACAAGGGCCAACACCCCCTGTATGCAAAGAAAACAATAAGTGGGAGAATGTTGGGTATGTGTTATATTCTTTGCATGACTAGCTTTAGTGTCTTTTACGTTTCATCAGGTGCGTAGGGGGGTTTGAGGGGGGGGCGCTAGGCCCCCCATTGGGGGGTTATAGGGGGGTGATAGCCCCCTGCATGGGGGTTCGGGGATAGTACCCCTGAGAAAAAAAATTCCTTGGGAAATGTGTCACATTTTTTCCTCTCTTTTCATGTCACCTCAATTCTTGTGTCCATTGTTGGGTGGTTTTTCGGCACATGGTTTTTTTGTCATTGGTTTTCTATTTCCGGTTAAGGAATTAGGGTTGTTGACTAATCCAGGTCATTGGGTTAGGGTTTTGGATGTCGTTGGATCCTATATATATATATATTATTGTAAACAATGTATCACTATGAATGAATATAAAATATGTTGGTTTTCTAGGTTTGGGTTTCCAGGGGAAAAATCTTTGTGTAATGTGTGTATTTTTCATTGTATATTTTCTTGTTTTTTTTATTGAAAATATATTTGTAGTAAAATATTATACAAGGTTAAAATCTACACATACACTTCCATGTCTTCTTAGGTAAGAAATTTACTTCAGAGCCTAAATCAAGTATGATATCTCCCATATTGAAATCCCCAATACTGGCATTTATCCTAAATTCCTTGCTTTTTCTTCTTCTTGTATGGAGATGATTGATTGTTTTCTTCTCTAACTTCCCTTCTACTTCTGTGTTGAATCTTTCTATCAAATTTTGTAATTTCTTAACAGATGATGGATCATTCAATAACTTAACACAAGATTGCAGAAAAGGATTTATGGTACTTACTTGGTCTAAAGGTTGTCCTTTGTTGGTGTGATCCATTGAGGATGGCATCCTGTATATTGGTGGATCCTGAGTTTGTTGCACACTTTATGTAGACGCAATGTTCTCTTTGAGAATATCCTGTCTAGCCTCCCTAAATGTTTCCTTTTCTTTCTGCGTGTCAAAATGCTTTTGACCCACTGGTGTTGAGCTAGATATTGTTTTTCTACATCAACTATTGTCTTGGCTCCTCCTCTAGTAACTATATTGATGTTTCCCATCATCTCTGGCTTCTGCAGAAATCTAGTGGACATTTTGGTTGTTATGTGTCCTTCTTTCTTGTATTTTTCCCAAAAGTGTTGGGTATTCTTTTGTGTCATGGTCTGTTGCGTGAAAATGCATGCATGTCGCAAGTGGAAGTAGAAAATACCTTGCATAATGTCTTGGTTGTTGACATTTTTGGAAGACTATTATCCCTCTGCCTCATTCAAATCCTCCTCTGCCTCGACCTCCACCTATGAATCCACCTCTATCTACTAGTGGTGCATTGTATTGGGTTACCTGGTTATACTGCGTGAGATTATACTTTGGTTGCGCATTGTTGTACTGCGTATGCACATGATTGAATTGTAGTGGAACCTGGTTGAACTAAGGTGGATATTTTCTGGTCATCATCTCTTCTTGCACCCTATAAGTGTGTGAAGTTATTTCTTTCATCAATTCCAGTGTTCTACAGTCCTTATCATCATGACCCATTTATTTGCAAAAAATGCAATATGAACTTTTTGGTATTATCTTATACTTCTGCATCATTGGACAATGATATGGATCATTCCCATGTGTATTACAAATATCGCACCATGGTCCTCCTGTTGGAAAGGGTTTTGGAACCCCTACTGCCAAGTACTGCGCAAAATTTGGACATTCATTATTATGATGTCCTTATGTACTGCATAATGTACACCAAACAACTTCTCTCTTCTCTTTTCCCTTATTTTGGTTCAGTTGAAATGTTAGATTCTTCATATCCTCTTTCAGCTCCTCTATTGTTGGATCTATTTGTTGATACTGGTTTTCTTTGCGCTGATAATTCAAGTGTGGTAACAGTGAGTTCACAAATAATTGTCTATGTTGCATGTCAGTAATAGAATACTTCAACTTACCTTTCAAACATTTGAACCTTTTATCAATTTCCCAAAAAGACTCACATGGTTTCTACCTGATTTCGATCATTTCATTTATGTATTGGTCTTCTGAGCTTGGCTTCTGAATTTCGTTTACCAATAGATTTTTCACCTCTGCGAAAGTCTTTGGTTCTCCTTGTGGAATGTTTACATCATGGCTCATGTACCAGTACAACACGCGATCTCTGAGTGTTATAGATAATTGTGTGACCTTTTATCCTTTTCTCTGATCTTCTTTACTTCCCATACCTTTTCGCAAATAAATAAATTCTTTTCAGAGTTCTCATATGCCTCACCTTGCAGATTTGGTAATCTGATAGTGGAATCTAGTCCTGCCATTTTAAACTATGTCGAACTACTACCTCTGCACGGTGTAGATAATTGACTGTTACTTCCTAAACTTTCTCCCCTAGTTGGTTTTCCTTGATTAGACCCATGACCTGTTTCTCCTCTTCCACTAAAATTCGATTGTCTAAACGCTGGTGTTCTTCTAGGTGTATTAGTCACACATTGGGTCATAGGTTCCACACTGAATGTGATATGGACTGGAGTTTTGCCTTTTGTTCCTAGCCCTACACCTCTTTTTTTCCTTTCATATGTTGTGTGCATGATTTCCTCAATCTGCTCCACATCCCAAAGATCCTCTACCTCTTCATCATTGCTCATCAATCTCTCTCTATCAGTTATGGCCCTCTTTTTGTTATTCATCTTATATTGGTAGGGTCTGTCGCTACGCATCTTTCGATCGTTTTCCATGATCTTCTTTATATGGTCCTCTTCCATCATGATTGGGTCCATGGCCTCCTTTTTCTTCCCTTCATCCATCTCCCTATCCATATATGAAACTCCTATTAGTGCTTCCCCCCTTCCCCCATGCGCATAGGGAAGTTTAATTCTCTGATTCCATAGTCATCACGCCTTTGTCATACAATAAAATCTTGATAGAAGTATCAAGTGATCTAATGTACCTACCCCTGGGTCCTCTCAGAAAATCATGCTCTGCAGTAGTGTATGACTTCGCAGTATCAAGAACAAATTCAGTGATAAACCTTGCAATAATATTGTCTAACCAAAAATATACTGCGCATGTAAATTTGTTATTAACTCATTACAACTAGGCGATCTCCATAGGATGTCACTCTAATTGTTTTATCTAATTCATAGGATGATTATCCTTCATCCTCAATACCCACTCTTTCAATAGATGCGGAAAATCACAGAAAAATACCTCATGCAAGTCGTTGAACACATATTTGTCGAGATTTTTGCACGGTGTAAGTTTAGGGTTTATGTTGTCCTTCTACATAAAATCTAGTTCCTTTTTCCTTAACCATCTTTCAACATCCGCCTTCGTTGGATTCCATGGCCTAAACATTCCCTTTTATTCATGCATCCTCAATCATTTTCTTCCACAGATATCATCCACTCAATCCTGTGCAATTCCAACCGACAAAAGAACCATTTGTTGGTTACTTGGGATGACCCAGGTTCTTATCTCAAATAGGTTTCCAACAAAACCCTCAAAACTATCGACCCTCCTAGTAAACCAGAAAGAAATGTTATGCACAAAGTGCACAGTGCATTCACACCTGAGATATCTTTATGGGAGACTACAATACTAAGATGTTTATAGTCTAGGAAGGAGTGGGGATTGTGTTTTGATTCTTTTCCTTATGCATCAACATCATTAATCATTCATGTACTTCTAGGATTCATTCATCATTAAACTATGCATGCATGTTGTTATAATCAGATTTCAGCATTCATTCTTTAACTGATACATAACATAACATTCAAACAATCATTCAGAAACGTGAACATAGTGGATTTACCGTGGTTCACCCCCTCCAGGAGTTATGCCCACAAAAATATGTCTCTTATTCTCTTTTATTCATTCTTCTTCAAAATTTATGTTGTGCGCATTACATCTTCAATATTACAATCAAAATGAGGGTAAGTACCCTCTGGAATGCTGACTAAATCACACCAGGATCCACAACCTATGACCTAACCCTTGAAAACTAGTTTATTCTACTCAACAACCATAACAATTGACTTCACAATAATCAACAACTCACTAACCCCCAACCTATACCTCCTAGGTCTTTATTTATACTACTCTATTGGCTTATATCTGTTACAATATTGTCAAAAACCCTAACTCTAACGTGGTTATTCTTGTTTGCATGCGCGCCATGCTTCTTTTCCTCTTGCATGCTACTTTTCCTTCTTTTTTTGCATGTTGCTTTTCTTCCTCATAAGGCGTACGCTCCAAAAATAGATCTTCTCTTCCAAAAATAGATCTTTCTCCCAAAATAGATCTTTTTCCCAAAATAAGCCGGTGCCAACACATTCAGAACAAGGTATGGACATTATGAGTTTACAGTGGTGCCATTTGGGTTTTCAAATACACCAATTGTCTTTATGTGTTTAATGAATGGTATTTTCAGAGGTTACTTAGATTTTTTTTAAGTTACTTTATGTGTTTAATGAATTGTGTTTATGTGTTTAATGAATGGTATAGTCAGTGTATTTTTGGATGACATAAATATTTATTCTAAGTCTAAAGAAGAACATGAGAAATACTTAATATTGGTGCTACATTTTTTGGGAGAGCATCAACTATATGAAAAGTTTAGCAAGTGCTCATTTTACCAGAGGAAGATACATTATTTGGTTCATATCATATCATAGGAAGGGATAGCAGTGGATCTGGAAAAGACAAGAGCCATTGAGAGATGGCCAGTACCAAAGAATGTCTCAGAGGTGAAATATTTCATGGGACTTGCAGGGTATTATAGAAGATTTATTGAAGGATTCTCAAAGATTTCACACCCAAACACATCTTTAAAAAAGAAGGGTGTGATATTTGAGTAGACTTTTGATTGTGAAAGAAACTTTCAACACTTGAAGAGCTTGTTGACAAGTGCACCAATATTGAAAATTGTTGATCCCAATGCATATTTCATTGCGTGCATCGATGCATGTAAAGAAGGGCTTGGAGGAATCCTTAATCAAAATGGTCATGTGATATGATATGAGTCAAAAAAGTTAAAACAACATGAAAGGAAGTATGCCACTCATGAATTAGAATTGGAATCTATAATACATTCCTTAAATATGTGGAGGCATTATCTCATGGGAAAAATATTCGAGTTGAGGATAGACCATAGTGGTCTGAAATATTTGTTTGGAAAACCAACATTGAATGCTAGGAAAATCATATGGTTGGAATTTCTTAGTGAGTATGTCTTTGATATTAAGTGTATCAAAGGTAAAGAGAACAAGGTGGTTGATTCACTCAGCAGGAGGGTGCATGAAATGCATGCTACAACCATTAGCATGTGAAAATCATATTTGAAAGATAGAATTTTAGAGGCTAGAAAATCATATCAACATTATATGGAGATAAAGGAAAAATTACAACAAGGTAATTTGCAGCAGAAAATTGAAGACTATAAGTTAAGGCAGGACAAACTTCTCTTGTACAAAAGCAGAGTTTATGTGCCTAATTTTAAGGAGATGAAAAATTTGGTACTTAAAGAGATGCATAGTGTGCCTTATGTTGGGCACCTAGGCTACCAGAAAACTTATACAATTGTTAAGAACCAATATTATTGCCCATGTATGAAGAAAGAGGTGGTTGATTATATAGCCAAATGTTTGGAATGTCAAAAATTCTAGGCTGAGCACACACGGCCTGCTAGTTTTCTACAACCATTTCCCATTCCTGAGTGGAAATGGGAGGTTGTAACAATAAATTTTATCACTAAGATTACCAGAATCACCAAGAAGCATGGTTCCACCATGGTGGTGGTGGATAAGATTACAAAGGATTCACATTTTATTCCAGTGAAGCTAACTCATAAGACAATCAACATTGAAGATATCTACATGAGGGAAATTTCTAGAATTCATGATGTGTCTAAGACGATTGTGTCTAATAGAGATCCTAAATTTACATCAAATTTTTGGAAGGGATTATTCAAAGGATTTGGGACAAATATGAACTTTAGCACATCCTATCATCCCGAGTCGGATGGGAACATAGAGAGAGTCAACCAGGTGATTGAAAACATGTTGAGCATGTATGTGATGGATAAACCATCAAAATGAGAAGATTGTCTACACTTGGTAGAGTTTTCTTATGATAATGGGTATCAATCATATTTAAAGATGAGCCCATTTGAGGTGCTTTATGGAAAAAAGTGAAGCACACCAATGAGATAGGGTAACTCAGCAGATAGAGAAGTGGTTGGACCAGAATTGCTCAGGGAAATGGAGGAACATATGGTGAATATTAAGAAGAACTTAAAGGATTCCAAAGACAGGAATAAAAGCTATGCGGATAAGGGAAGAACTCACAAATATTTTAACGTTGGTGACCATGTGTTCCTGAAAGTGAAGGCTAAAGGAAGTTCCTTGAATTTGGGGAATTGTTCAAAGTTGGCAGCACGTTATTGTGGAACTTTTGAAATCCTATAGAGGATTGGTCATGTTGCATACATGCTTGCACTACCTAAATCCATGTGCATTCATAATGTATTCCATGTACCTTTGCTTAAAAAGTGTGTACTTGATGCTAATGATGTAATTGATTGGAAAGTGATTCAGGTGGAGAAAGAGGGAGACTTCCAAGTACAATCAGTGTGTATATTGGATCAGAAGGTCAAGAAGCTCTAGAATCGAGTTGTAGGGATAGTAAAGGTCCAATGGACCTGATATGGCCCTGAGGATGCAACCTGGGAGAATGAAGATTCTATGTAGGTAGAGAACCTGCATCTCTTTTAATACCTTTGGAAATTTTGATTGTAAATGTGTATATAATGCATTGAGAACAATGCATAAATAAGGGGGAGGGGAATGTAATTACCCTAGGTTGAACCCTAGTTGTAATGTACATATAGACTGGTGAGCTAGGATACTTTGGGCCAAAGTCCTTTGTATATATTTTTTTTGGCCAAAGTACATGTGTGATTAGGTTGGAGAGGTTAGATTCTAAAAGGCCAACGATCCTAACATTGTAAAATGTAATCACTCATGATGATACTAATAAAATACATCACTATTGTAGACCAACCAGAAAAAAGAGATGGGGGGATAAACTCTGCTAGAAATGGAAAGGGGGGTTAAGAGTCTAGGAAGAGGGGCTAAGCCAAGGGGGCTTAATCCAAGTAAATAATATAATAATATTTCCTAAAGTTAAAAGTCATGGGCTATTATTTTTATCCTAAGCTCCTAAGAGTAAGGAATGAGTCACTAAGTGAAGCTCATGTAGTTCCTAGCTTGACAAGTGTCAAGTTAAGGGCATGGAAATATATTGTTGAGAACTTAGTGTAATTCTCATATTTCCCATTCATTCTTACTATCATCCTCTCATGTTCACTATGTAATCTACCTTCCAAACCTGTATTTTTGAGTTGTTTAAGGAGCAACCTGAATAATTGATTTGAAGAGGTGGGTTGCGAAACCCATGTGCTATTGAAGAGGCATTTTGTCAGGCCTGTGAGTTGTTGAAGAAGTGGGTTGTCAGACTCATAATCATTTCTCTCCAGGTGAGAGAATTTCTTGGAATTAATTTCCCAATGTGCTAAGCTTTAGCTACATGGCTCTAACACTTCTTGTATGTCCTGTTGTTGAATCCCCAGAAGGGAAGTGGGGCAGTCAAAGGGTTTTTGAGTAGAGAAGGGGCACACTTCTTGCGGTGGGACACGCATGTGGGGAATGAGGGATTGTAGGTTGTATACTTGATTCGGCACCTGATTATGTGTATTTTTGGTTGTTGACGGACCTTAGCTTGACTTAAGAATCCTTTGGCCCTGGTTGAGTTTTAGCCCCAGCTCGAGGGTGACCTACTGCTGAGAGTCTATGAGCAGGAGAGTCTATGGTTGGGAGGAACTTCTGAGGTCTACACATAGTTGGTTATTTTGTAGAAAAGATAAGTGTCTTCTATGTATTTAATGTAATTATTGTGTGATTAAATGTATATTCTGTTATGGGTTTTTCTTGTAGTATTATGCATGTCTAAATTTATTTTGGGTTGTATAATTATGTGCATATGTAGAGAAAATTTTATTTAAATTAATGGTATTGGTAATTTCATGGGGAATTTCTCATCTTGGGGCTGGGAATGCTACTACGTGGTATCATAGAATTTTTTTGTTGGTTTGCTGGTAATGGGGACGATGAAATGTGGTTACGGGACTAAGTTGGGTGGCTGGGTACACTACAAAATTTCTTTCTGACGTTGTTATTGATATAGTAGTAGAGGCACTGATGCATCTGGCTCTGGTAGTGAACCTAGCTAGTAGTGGTACTAACTAACATGTATATTGATTGTTTTATATTTGACTTGAGATATATATATGACATGTTTACTGCAGATTATTTTGAGATGTATGATTGACATGTATATTATGTTTTTCATATAATGTTGTGGTTGTTGTTATTTGATTTCTAAAATGTATTATGAGTTTGCTAATGATCAACATTGTTAATGATTTATCTGTTTTTAAGTTAAATTTGAGATGTATCACTCATTTAAATTTACAGTTATCATATAATGTTCAACTTTAATTTTATGAAATCATTTAGCTTGGATTGTGATTACAAAAATTTATAAGCATTAATGCCATATAATGTCTAACTCTTCTTCAAGGTGAATTGTTTGTTATCCAACACGATACAATATGTTGATTACACATGTTTACAAACAAAAATACTTAAATACGATGAGTGAAATGAGAGTGATTTGAATAATTGTCTTTTTCATATATTATAATAATAACATTATAACATAATTATTTACTAATAATAATGAATATGATGTAGTAATAATGTTATTTTTTTAATTTTTATTATTCAAAGATTACAAGATAAAGTTATAATATAATTGTTTACTAAAATCACAATTATTGTTTTATTAATATTCAATTTTTCCAAAGATTTTATTAATTTATATTATCCAACTATTATGATATATGAAATTTATTCAATTAAATTTAAAATACTAAATATAGAGAATAATAATACATTTTGATTTATACACTTTCGATGAAATAGTTTCACATTTTTTTACTCTAATACTAACTTTATGGATCTTATACTAAAAAATAATATCACCAAACATTTTATAATTAGTATTTTGAGATTTAGTAAAATTGGGAAAGGTTTCTATACTTTTAGAGAAGTATGGATCATTAAAAAAATTCTTAATTCTAACTAGGCTCTAGAAAAATATTCTTTTAGAATTTCCATGTCCTTCTTATGTTGACACTTATTTCAAGGAGAATGTAAAAATAATGATTAATATAAGTTTATATGATTATAAAACAAAAGGATGGAGTGGAATAGTTGAAGGTCGTGATAGTTACACTACTTAAGGTTGGGAATGCCATCAAAGGTTTTAATGCCAACACCACAAGTGTGATTCCAGAACTCATAAATGTTGCATGAAGTTATTTTGTTGGAATTTTCCTTAGAAGTTCCATCAAAGTAAGTATATATTTATTTGAATTTTTATTTTTTCAAACAATAAAAATTTTGATGTTTAATTTTTTAATATCTTCATTTTTTGTTAAAATAAATTAATCTAAAACAAATATTTACTACTGTACGTCGTCAAATTTGTGATATCTCGATTAATTCTTAGTAATTCAGAGGTTAACATAAACATATGTTAATACAATGCAACATAAATTTTCTATAATAAACAATAAATATGACAATAAAAATATATCAAAACCACATCTCATGCTTGTACTATTTATTGTATTTACAATATGGTGATTGTAAATGGTTGTTAACTTTTCATATCCAACATAATTATAAAATGAAGAAAAAAAAACATAATTGGCCATTATAGATACCCATAATAAAATGACACATCCACAATATAAATGTTGAAACAAAGCGTTTACAAATCAATCTTAATTGTTATCACCCTGATTATCTTCCTCACTTGGTATTGTAACATTGTTGCTCTCAAAAATATGTTTAGATCTCGGATCATGTCTCAGTGTGAACCACCAATCCCCATCCAACACATCTAACTAAAAAAACACTTGGTTGCAATGTTTTGGGAAAGCATTAGGCTCCTTAGTTTCAACCCACATTTTTTTACAGTTAACACATATTATCCCACTATCATGATATTCCTTTACATTCCTCCATTTCAAGGTATCCCACAAATTGCAACAAAAAGTAACATATTGAAACGATGAGAATTCCACTTGCAGGATTGTTGGATTATTGAAAGGGGGGGTGAATCGGTAATAGAGCAATTCAATCCTTTTCAACCACAAAATGCAAGTGTTATATCAATGTAGCATTATCATCCAATAGTTGCAGAGTAAATAAACAATGAACAAATGGGCAATCATACACATACACAATACACCAGTGTTTTATGTGGAAACCCAAAGCAAGAGAAAAACACAGAATGGTTTTTCTTATATATCTTTAAAATTTGCATTCATTGGAAGCACCAACTTCCTTTGTTTTCCAGTTGCAACTGGAAAGAGGCTCCAACCCCCTAGTTTCTCAGGATACAACCTGAGGGAAGCTCCAACTCCCTTATTCTCTAGCTACAACCAGAAGGAGGCTACAACCCCCTATGCTCTCCAACTACAACCAGAAGGTGTCTACAACCACCTGTCCTTTCCCTGTCCAACCGCCCTGATGTAGAAGTAGAATGATGGAACCACTGTCACACTATCACTATGAGATATGTTGTTGTAAACCTATACCAATCAACCTGTAATCAACCTATACCAAAAACAAGTGCATCAACCATGCACCAACCTATACCAAACAACCTGTAATCATCCTGTACCATAAACAAGTGAATCAACCATGCACCAACCTATACCTCAATCTGTACCATCAACAAGTGCATCAACCATGCACCAACCTATACCTCAACCTGTAACATCAACGAGTGCATCAACCATGCACCAAATATGTACCAATCATGCATCAAATACACATAAACTATGACTCATCAATAAGTACCAACATCATTAACAACACACCTCATGTATGTGCCAACTCATCAACTACTTGTCTCAACCATGTACCCAACATGTACCTCAACCAAAATCCCTCATCAATTTCATCATCCAAATATGATTTGTAACTCTGTAATATACCTAGTGTATATGATCACATACCTACAAACCTTTCTTAATAGGAGACTAGAATTTTCATCAAATTTTACTTTAGTCTCACATGACTAGTTTTGGATTAGTCAACAACCCTAACTTGAAATAATAATAAATATGTACCTATAATGAATAAAGCTCTGAAAATGGATGTTCTTTAGTGTCTTTTATGCAATTCCTCTAGATTTCACTACTTGGAACCTCTCAGAAAAGGAGTTATAGAAAATATGGCATACCTTATTGAATTCTGGCTTATTCTAGAGAGTGGACTTGTAGAGTGTGCCCCTCACGAAGTATTTGTTGTATGGATCTGAAAGTTGTACACAGAATACTAAAGACTGTAATCTAACCAATACCTTTGGTCTTCCTAAATTTGGACCTGTTATGAATAATTTATGATGTTTTTACCCGAAACAGTTGTTTTAGACTAGTTTCAAGACTAGACCCAAACCCTATTTTCCACAGAGTGTAACTCAAAAAATACAATGACCCACAAGATGAAATTTGTATCAGAACTACTTGGATATGTTTCCTCAAAGGCCTTCCAATTTCACGGTCTTAATCATTATAGAAAAAAAATTATTATGAAAATGGTGAGATGACCTGTAAATAACATACCTTAGAAAACATCATCAAAAGAATTTATCCTCCCTTGAATTTCGGCCTTCTTTACTTCACCTTCCCTCTGAAATTCAGCTTAGATATCCTTTGGTTACCTCAGTAACTTGTAGATATTCAACATTCTCAAGTGTGATTAAAATGAGAGAGCCTTGCCTCTTATTTATACTTTCATGTAGCTTCCTCAAGGGGTTACCTTTTAACCATCTTAACCCGCTTTCCTTATTTTAGGGCTAACCCACTTCTAACCACTTGTCCACTTAGTAATTTATCCATTAAATTTATTATTTAAATAATTTATTTTTCATCCTCTTTGAATTATAGTACACTCATCACTTCACTTTATTATTTAAATAATTTATTCTTTGCAAACACTTTGACTACTTTGACCTTTTGGGGATTCTAGATGACTCATAAGGGTTCTCCAACTTCACATGGCCATAACTCTCTAACTGTGAGGAGTTATATGACATTCCACATACCACTGAAAATGGCATGACATGTAATATCCATCTAGAATAGTATTACCTGCAAATATATCTAAAATCATATCATTATTCATCAAACAAACTTGGATCCATTACTCAAACCTTTGTGCTACCGGAATTCACTACCGGGCTTTATTCAAGGGTTGGCATCAATGACAACCAACCCAATTAATCAAGAATATCCCCCTTTGGAATTCATGAAAACACTCTGATGCAATACTGAAGTCGTGTCCATCGCTCCCCCTAGAACCATCGCTCCCCCTGGAACCATGCCTCTGTTCTTTGCATATAATAAATATCTCCCCCTTTGTCATCAATGGAAAAGGTATCTTTCCATCTGGGGCTTCTCCCCCTAACTGAACTGTCCTTGGAGATACTCCCCCTGACTGAACTCGTCCCGAAACTGATCTCCTAACCTGAATTGTCCTCTTTATGGTGCTTCCTCATGTAAATATAAGATATATAAGATAAGCATTCAAAAGCATTCATTTTGGAGTAGAAATTACTCCAAGTCTCTGGCAAAAATACTCAAATACTTCCCGTGGAATCGATTTTATAAATATGTATGCCATTTGTTCTTTTGTGCCCACATATTCAACTCTGATGTTCTTCTATGCAAATTGTTCCCGTAGAAAGTGATACTTGATTGGAATGTGCTTCGTCTTAGAGTGCATCACTTAATTCTCTGAGATACTGATGGCGCTTGTATTATCACAATAGATTGGAATGGGCTCATCACACTCAACCTATATATTTTTCAGATTTTGTTTCATCCATAGAACCTATGTACAACATGTTGTTGTTGCAATATACTAATCCTCGGCTGTAGATAAGGATATTGATGATTGTTTCTTTCTTAGCCATGATATTAAACACTCACCCAAGTAGAATGTTGATCCACTGGTGCTTCATCGGTCATCAATGCAACCTTCCCAATCTGCATCTGTGTAGGAAATAAGTGATAGATCCTTTCCTTTTGGATACCATAATCCAAACTCTTTTGTTCCATTGAGATATCTGAAAATCCTCTTCACTGCTAGGACATGTGTTTCCTTTGGTGTTGCTTGAAATCGTGCCACTTTTCCAACTTCCTGCATTACATCTGGTTTGGATGCTGTCACATATAATAAGCTGTCAATCATTGACTTGTATTGCCTCTGGTATGTAGACTTTGAATCATCATATTTGCTCAACTTGCAACTGGTTTGCATAGGAGTGGTAATTGGTTTGCAATCTTCCATCCCGAACCTCTTTAGCATTTCTCTAATATACTTAGTTTGAGAAATAAAAATTGCTTGGTTTCTTTGACGTATCTGAAGACCCAAAAAGAAGGATAGTTCTTCAAGTAATTCCATTTCAAATTCATTCTGCATATCCTTTGCAAATTTCGGGCTTAACCTGTCATCATTTCTTCCAAAAATAATATCATCAACATAAACTTCAATTAATAAAATGTTATCTTCAGTTACCTTGATTTAGAGGTCGATCTGCACTTCCTTTTATAAACCCTACCTGTTGTAGATATTTATCCATTCTAGAGTACCATTCTCTAGGAGTATGTTTAAGACCATACAAGGCCTTCTTCAATTTACACACATAATCTACATTCTCTGACAACTAAAATCCTTCTGGTTGTTCAATGTAGACTTCTTCTTCAAGTTCCCCGTTCAGAAAATTTGATTTTACATCCATCTGATATACTTTAATATTCTTGGAGTAAGCATAAGCTAAAAGCAATATGATTGCTTCCATTCTGGCAACTGGGGAAAATGTCTCTTCAAAGTCGATTCCTTCAACCTGTGTGTATCCTTTATATACCAATCTAGCGCTTTTCCTTGTAACATGTCCATCTTCATTCAATTTATTTCTGAATACCCACTTTGTGCCAATCACATTCTTATTATTTGGTCTTGGAACCAATTCCCAAGTGTCATTCTTCTCTATTTGATCCAATTCTTCATCCATGGCCTTATTCCAAAATTCATCCTTGTTGGCCTCTTCAAAACTATTTTGTTCAATCATAGATGAGAGTGCTAGGTGTGTTTGTTCTGGTGAACAGATTCTTCTTCTAGTCTCAACTCCTGCATTTTTGTTTCCGATAATCTGATCTTAAGGATGATTCTTTTGTACTCGTTTTCTAGGTGTATTTGGAGGAACTTGTTGAACTTGCTCTTGTACTTCTGTATGATCCTCTTCATATTCCCCTTCTACTTCTTCTTCATCTTCTACTTCTTCTTTGTAAAGTTGTTCCATTGATTCATTTTCTTCTTCCTTTAATTCTTGTCCACCTGTTTCATCAATTGTTACATTGATTCCTTCCACAACTTTTTTCGACCTCATATTGTAACACTTGTATGCTTTCCTTGTACTTGAGTAACCAACAAGTATTCCTTTTTCCACATGAGAGTCAAACTTTCCCATTCTACCATCTTCTCTTTTGATGTAGCATTTTCTTCCAAATACTCTGAAGTGCTTCACATTTTTTGGTATTCCTTTCCATAGCTTGTAGGGAGTTTTGTCAGTTTTGTTTCTTAGCATTACTCTGTTTTGAATGTGAACCGATGTATGCACTTCATGTGTCCAAAATATATCTGTCAATTTGGAATCCATTCACATTGTTCGAGCCATTTCCTATACTATCATGTTCTTTCTTTCAACAACTCCATTCTATTAAGGTGTCCTAGCAACTACAAATTGTTTTTTTATTCCATGCCTGTTGCAGTAGTCCATATATTCCTTTGAATTGAACTCTCCTCCATTATCAGATCTCAAACATTTGATTTTTGAATACGTTTCATTTTCAACCATTTCCTTGTAGACCTTGAAGTTTTCAAAAGCTTCTGACTTATTCCTAAGAAAGAAAAATGCAGTCATTCTTGTATAATCATCAACTAATAACATAAAGTATTTCTCACATTTTTAACCCTTTGTTGTAGTTGTTCCAACTAGATCAGTATGCACAACTTCCAGTGGTCTTGTCATCGAATATTCCTTTGATTTAAACCTTGTCTTTGTTTTCTTTCCTTGTTGACAATGCTTGCATAAAGTGTTGGTTGGTTTCATAATCTAGGGAATTTCTCTAACTACTTCCTTTTTTCTAACTTTGACAAGGTTATCAAAGTGTATGTGACCCATTATTATGTACCATAGCCAACTTTTATCCTCCTTTCGTAGACAACACTTTTCATTTCCAATTTCACTTAGTACATATATGTTGCTTGAAGTTCTTGCAGTTGTTGCAATCAATTTTCCTGAACCTTCTTTTCTTATCTCTCACTTTTGTGAATCGAAAGTAACTTCATGACCTTGGTCACACATTTGACTCACACTTAGAAGATTATGTTTCATATCTTCTACTAGTAGAAAATTTTTTGCCTTGGTATTCTTGTTTCCAATTCTAAATATGCCTTTTCCAATGATTTTAGCTGAATCATCATTTCCGAAGGAGACTGATCCATATCTTTCCTTTCTTAATTTAAGAAACTTGTCTTTATCACCTTTCATGTGTTTTTAACAGCCACTGTCAACATACCAACCACGTTTCTTCTGCTTAGCTTGTAGAGCGAGTATGCATTCTTCATTTCTATATTGATTCTGCTTTCTTATCCATGTTCTCTTTTGAGGTTCCTGTCTGTGATTATTGTTGTTCTATTGTGGTTCTCTAGGAGGAACTCTCATTCTAAAATATTTGGCTATGTGTCCAAAGTTGTTACACTTGTAGCATTCCACTTCAGTGCTCAATGATTCAAACTTGTTGTAACTTCTTCTCTGTGTTTCACTGGGCCTTCTTAGATAACCCTTTTGGGTATGACTTTCAAAGTTGTTTATGTTCCTGTTGTTAGCTCTGCAATTCATAGATTTATGTCCAAAATTATTACATGCATAGCATAAACCAAAAAATATAGTTTGATACCTGGGAGTTGAAGATCTTCTGAAAGGATTTTCTCTTCTGAATCCTTCTTCTTCCTGAGGCCTATCTGTCGGTCGTTGATTCTGAAATCTTAATCTTCTCGGTGGAGGAGTGTCCTTGTAATCTTCTTTGTAGGTATTTGTTGACGATTAAAAAACGCCAATGAAGTTTTGCCCACAAAGTGTTGCTAAAGCCTACTATTATAAAAGTTAAATAATACTAGTAGGTGGGACCCCCTTGTAGATTGGAGATCAAGTCTTGTGCCTATTTGATGTCATGCTATTATTCGGCATTGCTTACATGGTGGTGATATCTATTGCGAAGAGACTTTCACATTAAACATGTTAGCAATAACACAGACAAGGAATTGGAAAGAAATTAAAGAAAATATAACAAATGCAAATGGAAAAAATCAAACTATGTTATATACTATACTACATGCATCGGTTTTATATGGGGTGTTGTTATCCTAGCTATTAAGTTAATGGCTATGTGATTTTATTTGAGTTATATATTTGATATGCATGGTGATTACTCTATGGTATAGGTTGATGTTGATAGCACTATTGGTGATAATTCTATACATGGTTTATTCAATCATATAGTTGATAGGCAATATGGTCAAGTCGGAATGGAAGGAATGATGTGGGTGGTGTGTTTGACAAGTAATAGATGCAATTTTCTATGTATGGTTTAAATGAATTGTTGGTAGATTAATGGTTGGCATGTACTATTGAATTTAATTAACTATAGGTGGAGGCGATGTGCATTTACTACACGTCACCCTTACTCCTTCCGTTAGCCACCACCCTAGTCAAGCTTTTGTTCAACCTTGTTGTTGTGGTTATTCTACGATTTATTAGTAGAGAGGCACCACTCGGCCAACTCGTGTTTTAAGGTGTTAGATTATAGGTATGTCTTTTTTTGGCCATTCATGAGTCTGCTCTGGTTATGAAATGATTATTGGCTTGGGTGTATTGGTTTGTGCTTTCCTGAAGTGTTGCAACTGTGAAAAAATTGTTATTTGGCATAAATCATTTACGGTTCTTTTTGCAATAATCTTGAATTCGTATTGGTCATCCTAGGCATTGGTAGCCATAGGGGTTTTCCGTGATCTTTGTCGGTTTAGTTGGAGGGTTTTTGTTGGTCCTGGTTGGATGGTTGTCCTCACGCGTTCGCATCACTATATCCAGTCTCTAGCTTTTATGAGTTTTAATGGTTGAAGGCATTGTGCTATGTTCACTTGGGCATTGGTTGATTTCACAAATAAGGGTCACGCAGGGGGTTTTATGTTCTTGCTCAACCCTATCTTCACCTCAGTGATGTGGTTGTTTGATTGAGAGCCACAAGGGTTATACCTTGCGTGTGTTAAATATCTTCACTAGTCGACTTGCAGCCTCGCTCCTCTGTTATAGCCCTCATGTCACGATATTTTTTACCTATCCATGAATAGGTCGTGGTTCTCTTTGTGTATGCACCATTGGTCTCGGAGGTTTTCACCATTGGAATGAGTCGGCTCGATCTTTCCCTTTGTTTGTCACAGAGCAAACCCTTAACTCTACAGGTCTGAGGGTTGATATAGAACACCAGTGTGGCTTGTTAGGTTTACCGCTTGGTTATTGTTGAATGGTTGTGTATTTTCAACAAAAAATGGGGCACAAAGTCACCCGATTGGTCATACGACAGTCATGTTGGTTTTATATCTAGTCACTGCCTGTGTTATTTAAATGAATAACCCTGCATTGTTAATTGGGCAATCCAGATACACAGTCGATTTCCTAGTGGTCAATAATACAGTATTGTTTATTTAAGGAGGTCACAACCTTGCTCCAAGTCGATGTGTGGCTACCACAGCATGATTGGTTGATTGGTTGATACATAGTCATGGTGTTTTTGCATTAATAATTATTTGGATATTTATCTTGGCGTTGATTACAATTGCTTAATGATGATCACGCATGCGGCATTTGTGTGTGTGGTGTTTTCTACATAACGAATAAATTGTCATTGTAATATGAGTTCTTTTGGGGCCAAATGGTTATTGCAACCCGGATGACTGTAGGAAATCCATCCACTGTATGCATTACGATTATGTGATTGCATAAGCCCAAGTTTTAAACAACATGGTTGGTTGAAATTCGATCAATTTGAAGCAATACTGTGTTAGATCGACAACTCGGCACGATGGGTTAAGTTAATACTGCGACTGTGTGTTTAGAAATTTAAATAGAAATGTCACATCGTAGTGTTTTTTGGTGGCTGCCCATTGTGTATAATATGGATGCTTTTGGGTTCCACACTCAGAGATAGTCACAGAGTTTAAGCACGACTTTGTTGCATTTCGATTATTTGTTTTATGAAGACAAGCATGTTTTTGGTACCTCGTTGGGTTTGATGGATAGCCCAACATTTTGAGTTACATTTAAATTGGGCATGTACAGCAACAGAATTATACTTGCATGATTGAATTATTTTGTGCATAACATGCATTGGAATGGTGGTTGATGTCTACCTATTTAAATGATGAGTCAGGGTTTTACAATTAAATCTGGGTTATTGGTTTGATTTCCATTATGTATGCTTAAAGAATACCATGCAGTTTAAATGACAAGCCCGATTGCAGTGACAATATAACTTCATTGCAATTTTTAAACACGACTTTGGGTGTATTTGATGATTGAAGAAATGTGTGGGCAGTGGTTGGTTTTGGTGATCAACATAGCATAAATAGTTATTATTTCACATTTGAGAATTTTTATAAATAGAAGGAACATAACCCCCCTTACATATTTTTGTGGAATGCATATTGTCTTATTGATGGCTCTGTGTTAGACATTTGACTTTGAACAATAAACAAGTTGATACACAGTGATTGTTATTGGGTCACAACAATCATTTGGTTGGGGCATCTCCTTTTAACAAAATAGCTATATGGTTTACTTGATTAATTTTGTGAACAATACCCACTCTCATTCCCCGTCATTGTTTCATTTTCTGTTAATTACAATCCCATCACCTTCCCACATTCATTTTTCATTCCCTATTCTAAAAATTGATTATAGTCAAGGAAGTTCTATGTGGAAGCAGTTGGCAGTAGCAGTGTCTTGGTGAATTACATGATGTTTTCTTTGATTTGCAATTGATTGTTGTTGTCTTTGAGCAGTAATCGTATTTTCCCCCCTCATCATATCATGTTTCACTCAATACAAACCCGTCACGTATCCCAGGACCTTTTATTCACCCCCTGCTCACTAATTAATAGTAAAACAATTTGTATGGATTGGATTGCATGATTCTGATACATCGTTGAGCCAAATCTATTTCATATTTTTAAGATTTGTCATGTATGGTTATTTGAAAGACTATTTTCTAATCAATCACTCATGTAGGGATGAGCTATTCAAATAAAAGGCTGAAAACATAGGCCTATCACGCCTCCGTCAAAGAGAAGGTTGCTACTGCCCCTTCTGCATCTTCAGATAATTATGGTAAATTTGTGTCCTCCCACTTGCATTGGAAGGACGATTGTTCTCATATTATCAAAAACATGAGGCTTAAGGGTCCCACACAACCTAAGGAAGGTGCATAAGGACTAAAATATGATAGCATCAACAACGGAAAGATGGCCTCACAAACCGAAAAATATGGTTTTTGAGTTTTATTTTATCTATGGTTGGTGACAGTTGGCTTCATAAATTTTTGGACAACATGTTTTATTTTTGGACATATGAGTAATATTTTTTTGAAAATAATTTCAAATATCATAAGCTAAATTGTCAAAAGTGAATATGTTGATGGGAGTCACAAGGAGGTGTGTTTCCTTAACTAATTAGTTATGTTATGATTGTTATGAGCTAAAGGGAGTCACAAGGGGTCCCACCTACTAGTTATTATTAATTATAACCCTTATTATGATTATTACGTTTCCCCTTAACTAAAATTTGGTTGAGTCTTTTAATTATCTTAACTAATGAATTAGTTCAATTGCTTCAACCAATTCTAATTTGTTTAAAAGCAAAAGGAAAGGGAGGAGGAAGGGGAGGATAGAAGCAGAAGCATACTAAGGGTCTTATTGTAGACAACAATATTCAGGGATGAATCACATCATTCAGACACTTGTTTTCATAGAGTCGAGTGGGCAACAATATGTGCCAAGATGATCCAACTTTTAGAGTTTAGTTTTGGTTTTCTGTCAAAGGTCCTTTAGTATGTTCCATCAGGGATGTCTAAGTTTGACTTTGGTTCAAGATTTTTGTATGCGATTTTGTAAAAAGAATGACTCTTTGGTTAATTGGAATGAAATAAAGGATTTTTTTATGTCTCATCTGTGTTGATTATCATCTTGGTGTCTTTACTTATGTCTTTACATTTATTTCAGCAACTGTTATATTCTGAAAATTACATAAAAAGTAAATTTCCAGCAAGCTTTTTGTTGATAAAAGACTAGCCTAAGAACTTGTAAATTAATACTTGTGAGTTAAGATGTTATTTTTGTTGGCTATAAACATAGGGTGATATTCCCATCTATTTTTCTTTAGCCAAGCAGAATCTAAAAATGCTTGAGTAAGATCATTTCATATATTTTCCTCAACATTTATTTGGTGACCATACTAGGGAGATCTTCGATATCTCTCTGGTTAAATTTTATACTTGATTTTCATCGATAGATATTTCTTTTTATGTTATTGATTCTTGACTATTTTATTTATTAATGACCATGTGTGTTGCAAGGCATCCCAATATCGATCCCGGTCTGCAAGACCAAACCAACATTTCTTTGAATCTGCTTAACACCATTCTAGACACTGCCAATACCCGTGTTGAACTTAACCATTCTTGGGAAGCAATTGAACAAGATATTAGTGCTCAAGAATAATTGGAGGCTAGACGTAGACGGCCTAGAAATCAAAAGTAACCCTTTTTTTCTTCAAGTTTTGGCCTTTCTTTCATGTCCTTAGACTCTCGTGCTTCTATAATAAGAAGAGGCTTGTCACCCAAAATCAATGTTATTGCTGAAATAGGAAGAAGAAACGTTGTGTTATCTTCCCAACAAAGTGCTCTAAGGAGAACTTTATCTGATTCATCCAGCTCATCTTTCTTTCCCTCATCTATCATCCACCGGATGGCATCTAGTGGTGGCTCTGGTGGCACTGGAAATGCTCCATCTTCCCAATATTCATCATCCTCAGTGATTGGTAGATTATATAGCCACCATATCCCTATAAAATCTACCACAAATCCCACCAAAGTAATTAAAAAATATGGGATTTTTCGGTTCGAAGAAGATGCAACAACTACCCTGTGGCATGTGTCATCTCCTCTTAACCTAGCACCTGCTACTCATCCACTTCTGACATTTAAAGAGCACCTACCTAAGTTTTCATGAAATAACACTATCAGTATGAACGAACGCCTAGTGGCATTTTATAATGTTTGTCATAACATAGGGGCCAACGACAATGACACTTGCATGCGCTTGTTCATCAATTCCTTGGAAGGAAAGGTTGCGGCCGATTTCTTTGATCTTCCTCCTAAGATTATGTCTACTTGGGAGGAGTTAATCTATTGGTTCCGATCCACTTATGGGAAATCTAAAAGCCCTACCGAGAAGTTAAGGGAGTACAATAACGTCACCTATAAGGAGGGTGTGACCATCAAGTCTTTCAACTTGCATTTCACCAAGTTATACAACCAAATCCTCGAACTTATCTGCCCTCAGAACCAAGCCATTTTCATGCATTACTACAATGCATTTCCTTCTCCCTACCATCATAGGCTTGAGGAAAAATACATTGATAATCTTGGTTCCATCCTACATACTTGCTCAGAGTATGAAGAACAACTTGAAAGAACTAGTCTTCCCTAGGGAGAATCAGTTAGACAGACAGACATGTCCTCTCCCTTACAACTAGTACAAGATATGAAAAATCGTATGTTAACATTTGAGCGGAAGGGTATTGTCTCCCCTCTCACCCTTGGAGCTTAATCCTCTTCTGCCCCCCCCCCTTTAGAAATCTGGTTGAAAACAATTTTTATCCTAAAGCTATTCTACCTCGGAGTTGGTGTAACTTTTGTGAAGAACACCACGAGGAAACCACATGTGAGGTAAAAAAGAGTGCCAGAGATAAGATATTTGGTAAAACAATAGAAGCTACTATCGTTGTGTTGGATTTTAAAAATCCAGAGGATGGCATGGTCATCAACACTAGGAACAAGGCTTATACTCCCAAGGGAAAATTCGATCCTCCCCACATTTCTTCTGGCCCAAGCTCATCTTGAATTGTTGTTATTCTCCAGGTTCCTAAGGTTCTTGAGAGTCAAGGAATCACTCCCTCTCTCCCCTCTTCCAAATACAATATCTTGAATCAATTGGACAACATCAAAGTAGATGCAACCCTCCTAGACATGGTTGTCGTCCCTAAACAATAGATACATATGAAACAATTCATGGAAGGAAAATCTTTTGTTGTAGCTAACCTTTCCGAAGAGGTAAACGAAGAGGATTCTTCTGTAAATAAAGTAGGTGTACATAACTTTAAATACCCTATAAACAAATCCCCCTTTTTATATTGTTGTAAATATCATTGATAAAATCGCCCATTGTTGCCTCATTGATGGTGGTTCGGGCCCAAGTGTGATGTTGAAGATTATTATGGAAGAGATGGGCTTGTGTTGTACAAATGAAAATGTCGAAAACATGCTCTCCTATAATAGTCTACAACAAAAGACCATAGGTGAGATTAAAGATGTGACCTTAGTTTTGTGCACTCATCCTGAAATAAGGACGACCCTCAATATTCAGGTAATTGATATGTTAGTAAGCAATTACTCATTCATGTTAGGAAGATATTGGCAATCCTCAATGGGTGGATATCTCTCACTCGATGGAACAAATTTATCTGTTCCTCGGAACGAAAAAAACATTATAGTCCTTAGGGAAGGAAGGATAACACCCTACATAGAGAGCATCCCACAACCTAACATAAACTATATCGAAGAAGACTTAGGAGTGTATTCCATCTTTGTCGAGGAAGATAACATTCCCATGGAACAAATCGATTTAGATGATGGCATTTGGCACATGCACTTTGATGGTTCATGCTCAAATGAAGGTAACGGAGCTGGCATTATCTTGATTTCTCCTGTAGGAAAAATCCATAACTTTCTTACCGGTTGGAGTTTGCTTGCACTAACAACGTCATTGAATTCGAAGCTTTGTTATTAGGCATTGAAAATGCTTATAATATTGGATGTGGTCACCTTTCAGTTTTTGGGGATTCCGAGCTTGTTGTGAATCTTGTGCGTAAAATTTACTCTCCTAGCAACAAGTTGATGAAACGATACACCCAAACTATTTGGGCACTTATCTCAAACCTTTTATCTTTCAACATCACTCATGTTAAGAGGGAGTTAAACTCGATGGCTGATCGGTTAGCATTTTTTGGAGCCTCCCCTAATCGGAAACTTCTGCCACACAGACCTGATTGTACCTTTCAATCCCTATATCATCCTCATATTCTCGACAATATAGAATCTTGGCAGGTCTTCCCTAATGATGAGAGCATTTGTGATTTTATTCAAAATGAACCTTTTAAGCCTAAGGGAATTATATCCATAGAATATAACAAGATTCCTAACGGCTTGACTCCTCTAGAGAGTTCATTTTCTTCTAGTGATGTAGGAAACAAGGAGAAACAAAAAGAAGAAGAGTCGAAAATGAAGGTGGGTGAAACCATATCCTTGAACATCGGGACACCCGAGTCTCCAAATAACGTAAAAATAGGTGCCAAATGTTCAGATGAAGAAAAAGGGAAGTTTGCCAAGTTTCTTGGTGAATTTCAAGATGTTTTTGCTTCGTCTTATGAGGATCTTTGTGGTTTTGATCCTAGCCTTATACAACATGCCATCCCCATTCAGGAAGGTGTAAATCCAGTTAGGAAAAAACAAATACCTATCAACCCTATGCTAGAAGAAACTATTCAAAAGGAGCTGGAATCATCTTTCCGGTCAAATATTCTAAATGGGTCTCAAATATAGTTCATGTTCGGAAAACAACTGGTCAGATCAGATTGTACATTGATTTTCATGCATTAAATTGGGCTAGTATAAAATATTACTTCCCTCTCCCTAACATGGAAATTATTTTGCAGCAAGTTGCAGCAGGGTCACAAATGATGTCCTTACTTGACGGGTTTTCCGGTTACAATCAAATCAAGGTAAAAATGGTAGATAAATATAAAACCACCTTTATTACTCGTTGGGGTATCTTTGATTATGAGCGTATGCCTTTTGGTTTATCTAATGCAGGTGCCACCTTTCAAAGTTCTATGCAATTAGATTTTGACGATTTGATTGGTAAGATCATTCAAATCTACCTTGATGACTTAACAATTTACTCTAAAATCTGATCAGATCATTTTGGTCATTTGAGAAAAGTTCTCATGCGATGTAGGAAATTTGGAATTTCTCTAAACCCTTCCAATTCCATTTTTGGTGTTATCGAGGGCAATCTCCTTGGACACATCATCTCCAATTCGGGAATAAGCATCAATCCTAAAAGGATTACTTCTATCCTTAATCTTCCTTCTCCCACTTCCAAGAAAGAAGTTCAAGCCTTTATGGGGGTTATTAACTTCGTCCGTAGGTTTGTTCCATATTTTGCAATGATGGTCAAGCCAATTCATAATCTGCTTAAGCAAGATCATTCTTTTTCTTGTACAGATCATGTCGAAAATTCTTTTGAATGGATTAAGAAAGCAATTAGTTCCGCACTGGTTTTGGCGAAGCTAGATTTTGAAAAAGAATTCACGATATATACTAATGCCACTAAGGAGGTAGTTTCTACTGTCCTTATGCAAAATGATGACCAAGGAAATTAAAAACCTGTGGCTTACATGAGTCAAAGTTTGTTTAATGATGAATTTAAATACTCTTTTATTGAGAAAAACGTTTTTTCTCTTGTTAAGTTTGTTGAAAAGTTTCACCACTACATCTTAGGTAAGCATACGTTGGTAAAAGTCCCTTTACCTGCTGTCAAATTTTTTCTCTCACAAACTTATCTTTCAGGGAAGCTTGCACATTGGCTTGCCAAGATCCAGGAGCATGATTTAAATATCATGACTTCTACCACTATCAATGGACGTGACCTAGCCATTCACTTGGCTCAGCATGCTAAGAATGGTGAAGAAATTGATGAAGAAGATAGTTCCCTTTCATCTCTCTTTTACATTGACGATCAGATCCTCCTTGTGTCTGAGCATCCTTGGTACAGGAATTTGGTTTATTATTTACAGAACCAAAGATGTCCAGACAAATTAGACACTCATCAAAGTAGAAGAATATGTCTTGAATCTAGAAGATATGTAATTATAGGAGACTTCTTAGTTTGAAGATCAGTTGATAGTGTGCTGCTTCGTTGTGTGAATAACGAAGATGCATAGAAATTGTTGCAAGAAGCTCACAGTTTTTCAAGATCTGTCATTGATGTAGGAGTTCATTTTTCTGCAAAAACAATTGCTTTCAAGATTATTAGAAAAGGATATTATTGGCCTTCGATTTTTCATGACTCTTATTTTTTTTTTAGGTATTGTAACAAGTGCCAAAAATTTGTTGGGAAAGAACGCCTTTCAGCCATGCCATTACAACCTGTCCTGCTAGATTTTCCCTTTTCAAAGTGGGGATTGGATTTTATTGGTCTTATTAATCCTCCTTCTTCAGTTGGGCAAGTTTTTATTCTGAAAACCACAGACTATTTTAAAAAATGGGCTGAAGCTGTCCCACTTAAGCATTCCACAGACGATCAAGTAATTTATTTCCTTGAAAATAATATTTTTTCCAGATTTGGTCTTCCATTGGAAATTATTACAGACAATGGTCCTGCTTTCATTTCTTCTAAGCTGACTTAGTTTTTAGCCAAGTTGGGGGTTAAACATTTCACCTCATCAACTTATTATCCCCAAGGAAACAGGCAAGTCGAGTCTACCAACAAAAATCTAGTAAGAATCATCAAAAGGCTCATCGAAGATAATCCTCATCAGTGGCACACTCTCCTCACTTATGCCCTCTAGGAAGATCGAACTATCGCCAAAGTAAGAACTATTTGTACTCCTTTTCAGTTGGTTTATGGTTAAGAATCCCTCTTGCCAACTGAGCTGGAACTTTCTTCCTTAAGGTTAATGCTACAGATCGAAGAATTAAAATCTCCAGATGTTTCACAAAGGGTAAATGCATTACTAGCTTTGGAAGAACAAATGATGTTGCTTTGGATAATATTAAAAGGAGACAACAAACCGTTAAGAAATATTTCAACAAGAGTGTCAAAACTATCAAGTTTAAGTTCAATGAAAAAGTTCTGCTATGGGATTCAGCTCACGCTGATAGGGGAAGACATTCATAATTTTAGAAATTATGGCTGGGTCCTTTCAAGAACGCTTTTGTCTTAGGTACAAATTCTTACATTCTAAAAGATTTGCAAGAGCGATTGTTTTCCTACAGTACTAACGGTTCTCAATTAAAGAATTACTTGGAACCAACTTGAAAAGATCTAACGCTGTCTGGATTTCTTGTATTTTAGTAGTCTAGCTCTGTTTTTAGTTTTTCATATTTTTTCTGCTTACAGTAGTTGTTTTTTGTTTTCTGTTTTAAGCATTTCCTACTACTTTTAATTTTCTGTCACTTTATTTTCTGCTATTTTAATTTTCTGCAATTTTATTCTATTGGATTTTGTATTTGGTCATCTTTTTAATTTCAGTAGAGAGTAATATGTCGGATCATATCTGCCACAGTGACAATCCTGCAAAGCATTGTTAGTCAATAACAATCAAGCTTACACAATTATTATGATGTCTTCTCTGAAGGACCCTTGAAATTTTTATATATTTTCACTGTTATCTTATTAAGAATTGGTTATCTCCCGCTTCTTCTTGCCATTTCTTCATCCATTGATATTTTTGAGAGCAAATCTGAAAATTTTCCTCCTTAAAAGTTAAAGAACAAATTTTGGTCGATGGATTATGCATACAATGGTAAAAACCCTCATACTTAACACTTTTCATGAATTATTCCCAATTCCCGGTCATCTTTCCATTAAATCCGCTCATTTCCCCCTGTTGCATAATCTTCCTGGTTATATCTTCTAGACCTGTTGTTCTTGGTCTGTGAAACCATGAGTTCTGAGTTCTAAATCTGTTGAAAAAAAAATTCCTTATGGAGCCGCCAATTTGTTGACGATTGAAAAATGCCAACGAAGTTTTTCCCGCAAAGTGTTGATAAAGCCTACTATTATAAAAGTTAAATAATACTAGTAGGTGGGACCCCCTTGTAGATTGGAGATCAGGTCTTGTGCCTATTTGATGTCATGCTATTATTCGACACTGCTTACATGGTGGTGAGATCTATTGCGAAGAGACCTGCACATTAAACATGTTAGCAATAACACAGACAAGGAATTGGAAATAAATGAAAGGAAATATAACAAATGCAAATGGAAAAAATTAAACTATGCTATATACTATACTACATGCATCGGTTTTAAATGGGGTATTGGTATCCTAGCTATTAAGTTAATGGCTATGAGATTTTATTTGAGTTATATAGTCGATATGCATGGTGATTACGCTATGGTATAGGTTGATGTTGATCGCGGTATTGGTGATAATTCTATACATGGTTTATTGGATCATATAGTTGATAGGCAATATGGTCAATTCATAATGGAAGGAATGATGCGGGTGGTGCATTTGACAAGTAATAGATGCAATTTTTGATGTATGGTTTAAATGAATTGTTGGTAGATTAATGGTTGGCGTGTACTATTGAATTTAATTGACTGTGGGTGGAGGCGACGTGCATTTACTGCATGTCACCCTTACTTATTCTGTTAGCCGCCACCCTAGTCAGGATTTTCTTCGACGTTGTTGTTGTGGTTATGCTCCAATTTCTTAGCAGAGAGGAATTGCTCGGCCAACTTGCATTTTAAGGTGTTCGATTACAGGTATATCTTTTTTTGGCCATTCATGAGTCTACTCTAGTTATGAAATGATTATTGGCTCGGGTGTATTGGTTTGTGCTTTCCTGAAGTGTTGCAACTATGAAAAAATTGTGATTTGGCATAAAGAATTGATGGTTCTTTCTGCAATAATATTGAATTCATATTGGTCATCCTGGGCATTGGTAGCCATAGGGGATTTCTGTGATATTTGTTGGTTTAGTTGGAGGGATTTTGTTGGTCTTGGTTGGATGGTTGTCCTCACGTGTTTGCATCACTATATCAAGTCTCTGGATTTTATGAGTTTTAATGGTTGAAGGTACTATGCTATGTTCACTTGGGCATTGGTTGATTTCACAAAAAGGGTCGCACATGGGGTTTTCTTCTCTTACTCAACCTTGTCTTCACCTTAGTGCTGTGGTTGTTTGATTGAGAGCCACAAGGGTTATACCCTGCATGTGTTAAATATATTCACTGGTCGAGTTGCAACCTCGCTCCTCTGTTGTATCCCTCTTGTCACGGGATTTGTTACCTATCCATGAATAGGTCGTGGTTCTCTCTATGTATGCATTGTTTGTCTCGGAGGTTTCCACCATTGGAATGAGTCAGCTCCAACTTTCCCTTTGTTTGTCACAGAGAAAACCCTTAACTCTACAGGTCTGAGGGTTGATATAGAACACTGATGTGGCTTGTCGGGTTTACTTCTTGGTTATTGTTGAATGGTTGTGCATTGTCGACAAAAAATGGGGCACAAACTCACCTGGTTGGTCATACGACAGTCCTTTTGGTTTGATATCTAGTCACTACTTGTGTTATTTCAATGAATAACCTTGCATTGTTAATTGGGAAGTCCAGATACACAGTCATTTCCTGGTGGTCAATAATCCAGTATTATTTATTTAAGGAGGTCACAGCCTTGCTCCATGTCGATGCATGGCTACCACAACATGATTGGTTGATTGGTTGATACATAGTCATGGTGTTTTAGCATTAAAAATTATTTGGATATTTAGCTTGCCATTGATTACAATTGCTTAATCATGATCGTGCATGCTGCATTTGTGTGTGTGGTGTTTTCTACATAACGAATAAATGGTCATTGTAATATGAGTTCTTTTGGGGCCAAATGGTTATTGCAACCCGGATGACTGTAGGAAATCCATCCACTGTATTCATTACGATTATGTGATTGCATAAACCCGAGTTTTACACAGCATGGTTGGTTGCAATTCGATCAATTTGAAGCAATATTGTGTTAGATCGACAGCTCGACATGATGGGTTAAGTTAATACTATGACTGTGTGTTTAGAAATTTAAATAGAAATGTCACATCGTAGTGTTTTTGGGTGGCTGCCCACTGTGTATAATATGGATTTTTTTGGGTTCCACACTCAGATATAGTCACAGATTTTAAGAACAACTTTGTTGCATTTTGATTATTTGTTTTATGAAGACAGGCATGTTGTTGGTACCTCGTTGGTTTTGATGGATAGCCCAACATTTTGAGTCACATTTAAATTGGGCCTGTACAGTGACAAAATTACACTTGCATGATTGAATTATTTTGTGCATAGCATGTGTTGGAATGGTGGTTGATGTCTACCTGTTTAAATGATGAGTCGGGGTTTTAAAATTAAATCTGGGTTGTTCGCTTGATTGCCATTATGTATGCTTAAATAATACCATGCAGTTTAACTAACATGCCCGATTGCAGTGACAGTATAACTTCATTTCAATTTTGAAACGTGACTTTTGGTGTATTTGATGATTGAAGAAATGTGTGGACAATGGTTGGTTTTGATGATCAACAGAGTAGAAATGGTTATTATTTCACATTTGAGAATTGTTATAAATAGAAGGAACAAAACCCCCCTTACAGATTTTTGTGGAATTTATACTGTCTTATTTATGGAACCGTGTTAGACATTTGACTTTGAACAATAAACTGGCTAATACACAGTGATTGTTATTGGGTCACAACGATCATTTGGTTGGGGCGTCTCCTTTTAACAGAATAGATATATGGGTTACTTGATTAATTTTGTTTACAATACCCTCTCTCATTCCCCACCATTGTTTCATTTTACGTTAATTACAATCCCATCACCTTCCCACATTCATTTTTCATTCCCTGTTCTAAAAATTGATTATAGTCAAGGAAGTTCTTTGTGGAAGCAGTTGGCAGTAGCAGTGTCTTGGTGAATTACATCATGTTTTCTTTGATTTGCAGTTGATTTTTGTTTTCTTTGAGAAGTAATCGTATTTCCCCCCCTCATCATATCATGTTTCGCTCAATACAAATCCCTCATGTATCCCAGGACCTTTTATTCACCCCCTGCTCACTGATTAACAGTAAAACAATTTGTATGTATTGGATTGCATGATTCTAATAAATCGTTGAGCCAAATCTATTTCATATTTTTAAGAGTTGTCGTGTATGGTTTTTTGAAAGACTATTTGCTAATCAATCCCACATGAAGGGATGAGATATTCAAATAAAAGGATGAAAACAGAGGCCTATCATGCCTCCGTCAAAGAGAAGGATGCAATTGCCCCTTCCGCATCTTCATATAATTCTAGTAAATTCGTGTCCTCCCACTTGCATTGGAAGGACGATTGTTCTCATATTATCAGCAACATGAGGCTTAAGGGTCCCACACGGCTTAAGGCAGGTGCAGAAGGACTAAAATATGATAGCATCAGCAAAGGAAACATGGCTTCACAAACCGGAAAATATGGTTTTTGATTTTTATTTTATCTATGGTTGGTGACAGTTGGCTTCAGGAATTTTTGGACAACATGTTTTATTTTTGGACATATGAGTAATATTTTTTTGAAAACAATTTCAAATATCATGAGCTAAATTGTCAAAAGTGAATATGTTGATGGGAGTCACAAGGAGGTGTGTTTTTCTTAACTAATTAGTTATGTTATGATTGTTATGAGCTAAAGGGAGTCACAAGGGGTCCCACCTACTAGTTATTATTAATTATAACCCTTATTATGATTATTACTTTTCCCCATAACTAAAATTTGGTTGAGTCTTTTAATTAACTTAACTAATGAGTTAGTTCAACTGCTTCAACCAATTCTAATTTGTTTAAAATAAAAAGGAAAGGGAGGAGGAAGGGGAGGATAGAAGTAGAAGCATACTAAGGGTCTTATTGTAGACAACAATATTCAGGGTTGAATCACATCATTCAGACACTTGTTTTCAAAGAGTCGAGTGGGAAGCAATCTGTGGAAAGTTGATCCAGCTTTTAGAGTTCAGTTTTGGTTTTCTGTCAGAGGTCCTTTTGTATGTTCCATCGTGGATGTCTAAGTTTGACTTTGGTCCAAGATTTCTATATGAGATTTTGTAAAGAGAATGAATCTTTGGTGAATTGGAATGAAATAAAGGATTGATTTATGTCTCATTTGTCTTGATTATCATATTGGTGTATTTACTTCTGTCTTTAAATTTATTTCAACAACTGTTATATTTAGAAAATTACATAAAAAGTAAATTTCTAGTAAGCTTTTTGTTGATAAAAGACTAGCCTAAGCACTTGTAAATTAATACTTGTGAGTTAGGATGTTATTTTTTTTGGCTATAAACATAGGGTGATATTCCATTCTATTTTTCTTTAGCCAAGAAGAATCTAAAAATGCTTGAGTAAGATCATTTCATATATTTTCCTCAGCAGACTTCATATCCCCTTTGTTTGTTTCTGCATATCTTTTTGGATATGTTTCGTGTTCTGTTGTTTTGGAGATTGATCTCTTTTCTATATGATTTTATCCAAGTCCGGACTTGTCATGATGAGGCCTTTTACTGTTGATAATGTTATACAAAACTTTTGAGTTGTTCTGCATATTTTTCTCTTGAAGATCCTTTCTTAATGTGACAATCTTTGCTTCCAAATTTCCAATGATCCTGTCTCTTTCTTCTAGTTGTTCTTTGAGTACTTCTTCAATTATTTTATCTTATTCTATTTGAACCTTCAAATTTGTGATCATTTGTTCTAGTTACTGAGTGTCTTCTTTCTTGTCTAGTTCTGCTTGTAGCTTCTTGTTTTTTTCTTTTCTCTTCTTAGAACTTCTATGACACGCAACAATTCTTCTCGGTAGTCAACTTCTACCTCTTCATATTCTTCTTCAGTGTCTTCTTTATCAGAGTCTTCTACTGCCATGAATAGAACTATTTTTGTCTCACTATCACTGACTTCATCTTCATATGATGAGGAGATGTCTTATTTGGTGCATAATCTTTTCTTAAAAGATTTCTTTGTGGTTCTTTTTCCTTTATATGTTTTTTTTCTATTTGAGTAATCTTCATCATTCCTCTTATTTTTCTTATGAGGACATTTGTTAGAAAAATGACCAATACCATCACAATTAAAACAAATCAATGGAAACTTACCTTTATATCTGTCGTTGGTTCCTTTGTTCAATATTTTGAAAAATTTAGCCATTTCTTCATCATCTTTCGAGATGTCATTGTTGTTGCTATGTTATTTTTCCTTTTTCTTTCCCTTTTTCTTTGACCTTTTGGATACTTTGAAAGTTGCTTCTTTTATATCTATATTTTCATGTCCAGTTCTCATTTCATATGCTGTGAATATTCCATGTAGTTTGTCAATGCTTATTGATTCTAGATCTTCTCTTTCTTCTAGTGTTGATATCTTAGGATCAAATCTCATAAGAAGAGATCTTAGTACCTTTTGAACAATTATAGACTCTTTACTTTCTTCTCCCAATCCTATGATTGCATTTATTGTTTTTTCGACTCGTAAGAAGTAAGATGCAATAGTCTTGTCTTCCTTCATCTTTATTTGTTCAAACTGACCTCTGTAAGTTTGAAGCTTTGTTGCTTTGACTTTTGAATCTCCTTCATAAATATTTTGAATCTTGTCCCAAATATCTTTAGCAAATTTACAATGTATAAATTTGGTGTATACTGATTCACAAAGACCATTTAGAAGTTCATTTGTGGCTTTGGAATTATTTTGCCTGAGTTTTATTTCTCTTTCATTTGTTAGTGGAACTATTGGTTCTTTGTATCCATCTACAACAGATTACCAAATTTCAAATCCCTGTGCCTGTATATATGTTTTCATCCTTCTTCTCCAAAATGCATACTTTTTTCCATCAAATTGTGGTATTCCATTTTTATACATGTTGTTGCTCTCCATGCTCTACCTTTCAGTGGTTAAACTGATTTATGAAGGAACCTACTCGGATACCGATTGTTGGATTACTGGGGGGGGTGAATTAGTAATAGAGTAATTCAATCCTTTTCAACCACAAAATTAAAGTGTTATATCAATGTAGCTTTATCATCCAATAGTTTTAGAGTAAATAAACAATGAACAAATGAGTAATCATACACATACATAGTACACCAGTTTTTTACATAGAAACCCAAAGCAAGAGAAAACCACATAATGTTTTTTCTTATATGTATTTAAGAGTTAAATTCATTGGAAGAACCAACTTCCTTTATTTTCCAGCTGCAACTGGAAGGAGGCTCCAACCCCCTAGTTTCTCAGGCTACAACCTGAGGGAAGCTCCAACTCTCCTATTCTATGGCTACAACCATAAGGAGTTAAGTCTAGTAAGGGTACCTGAGGAGCTCTTCCTTCTTCCATTGCCTAATCGATAGGAGAATCATTATTAGGTAGGGGAAGTTGGTCGTATGGGCAAGAAGGTTTATCAATACTATGCAAACCGTAACGTCTAGGAGGTTGGTGCTAAGGAGGTAGACTTGTCCTGAGAGCTTGCTAAACCTATGAATGGGGCTCGAGATAGGTGCCCACAAATGAATGGTGCCTCAAGGGACTGGTGAGGCCAGGTCAAGTAGGATGTTGAAGGGAGGACGAAAAGGAATTGGATTGCTCTAACCTAAGCTAAGGAGAAGGCCTGGTTCTCCCTACAACCTCCTATGCTCTCCGGCTACAATCAGAAGGTGACTACAACCACTTTTCCTTGGCCCGTCCAACCGCTCTGATGTAGAAGTAGAATGATGGAACCACTGTCACACTATCACTGTGAGATATATTGTTGTAAACCTGTACCAATCAACCTGTAATCAACATGTACCACAAACAAGTGAATCAACCATGCACCAACCTATACCAAACAACCTGTAATCAGCGTGTACCATAAACAAGTGCATCAACCATGCACCAACCTATACCTCAACCTGTACCATCAACAAGTGCATTAACCATGCACCAACCTATACCTCAACCTGTACCATCAACGATTGCATCAACCATGCGCGAAATATGTACCAATCATGCATCAAATACACATAAACTATGACTTATCAAGATGTACCAACATCATCAATTATACACCTCATGTATGTGCCAACTCATCAACTACTTGTCTCAACCATGTACCCAACATGTACCTCAACCAAAATACCCATCAATTTCATCATCCAAATATGATTTGTAACTCCATAATATACCTGGTGTATCTAATCACATACCAACAAACCTTCCTTAACAGGGGACTAGCATTTTCATCAAATTTTAGTTTAGTCTCACATGACTAGTTTTGGATTAGTCAACAACCCTAACTTGAAATAATCATAACTATGTACCTGTAATGAATAAATCTCTAAAAATGGTACACAATGTTATTTAGTTTCTTTTATGCAATTTGTACATATTTCACTACTTGGAACCTTTCAGAAAAGGATTTATAGCAAAAATGGCATACCTTATTGAATTTTGGCTTATTCTAGAGAGCGGACTTGTAGAGCGTGCCCTGCACGGAATATTTTTTGTATGGATATGAAAATTGTACACAAAATACTACAGACTGTACTCTAACCAATACATTTGGTATTATTGAATTTGGATCTGTTATAAAGAATTTATGACGTTTTTACCCAAAACACATGTTTTAGACTAGTTTCAAGACTAGCCCTAAACCCTATTTTCCACGGAGTGTAACTCCAAAAATACAATGACCCACAAGATGAAATTTGTATCATAGCTACTTGGATATGTTTCCTCAACAGCCTCCCAATTTCACGGTCTGAATTATTCTAGAAAAAACATTATTGTGAAAATGGTGAGATGACCTGTGTGTAACATACCTTAGAAAGCATCATCAAAAGAATTTATCCTCCCTTGAATTTCAGCCTTCTTTACTTCACCTTCCCTATGAAATTCAGCTTAGATATCCTTTGGTTACCTTAGTCACTTGTAGATATTCAATATGCTCAAGTCTGATTAAAATGAGAGAGTCTTGCCTCTTATTTATACTTTCATGTAGCTTCCTCAAGGGGTTACCTTTTAACCATGTTAACCCACTTTCCTTATTTTAGGGCTAACCCACTTATAACCACTTGTCCACTTAGTAATTTCTCCATTAACATTTTTTTAAAATAATTTCTTTTGCATCCTCTTTGACTTATAGTACACTCATCACTTCACTTTATTATTTAAATAATTTCTTCTTTGCAAACACTTTGACTACTTTGTCCTTTTGGGGCTTCTAGATGAGTCATGAGGGTTCTCCAACTTCACATGGCCATAACTCTCTAACCGTGAGGAGTTATGTGATGTTCCACATACCACCGGAAATGGAATGGCATGTACTATCCATATAGAATATTATTACCTGCAAATATATCAAAACTCATACCATTATCCATCAAACAAACTTGGGTCCATTACCCAAACCTTTGTGATACCGAAATTCGCTACCAGACTTTCATCAAGGGTTGACATAAATGGAAACCAACCCAATTAATCAACAATTATCTCTTGTATCTTTCCAATGTAACCTAACTTCCCCTCTATTAGGTTTTGATCACGGTGGCTAGCATGACTAGATTGGTCGAACTTGACTTCCACTCCACAATCTTGTATGATGTGTCCATCATCAACATACTCAATGTGAAAATGATGTCCATATTCCCACATAGACGGGAACACATGAACCTGTAAAAATGTGAACAAAGGACGATGTCATATGTGTAATAACCCAAGCATTAATAAAAACATAACACGTGTTACAATTCAAATGTGAAATATTATAAATAGAATGTGGTACTTAGAGGTTATTACAGGGTTGCTGCACTTGATCCCTGTATTTAGTGTATGCAAATCTTCTCCATGTGGGTTATGACCAGACACCACATATTTCTCTTGTATCTGGTCAGCCACCCAACTGTTGGGAAATATTTTTTCCATATTTTCTTTTAAATGATCGGGATAAGGCATTCTTCTACCATTCAACCATCTAAATGTTTTCATGTCACTATCCCATTTTTTTCTTTTCTCTTCATACAATGAGACCCATGGTCGCATTGCCTCCACGTTGTAAAGAATGAATTTATTTATGGCATCAATTGCTAAATTCATTGATGTTTACAAAAATTCAAAATGAATAGAATGAGATCAAATACATATTATCAAATTAAAGAACGAATTTATCGATGGCATCAATTTCTAAATTTTTTGATTTATATAAGAATTCAAAAGAAATATCATGAGATCAAATATGTATTATCAACTTCAATGTAAACAATTTCTCTATACTAAATTGACAAAATATAAGTGACTTACTCTTTATCAAGCGCCTCTTTTTGTTCATTTGGAGTAGTTCCCCTTCCATTTTGTCCTCATCTTGATGGTCATCCCAAATGACTACCCTTGTTGTGTCTTCAATTTGATATGTACTCACTATAATATTAGAATGAATCATATATTATGTACCCCTCTTCCATAGAGCCCTCTGGTTTTAACCTTTGTCAAACAAACCCCTTCATTTTTTTCATGTACCTCTCTAAGAAGAACATCCAATGACATGATATTAATCAATATAATTCAACCTCATCAAGTAGGTGAATTAGAAGATGGACTTTCAAGTCCATAAAACTCATGGGAAGTTCCTTCTCAAACATACAAATAATCTCAACTATCTCTCGATGCCACCATGGAATGTTATCCATATGAATCTTCTTTGATGTGATCCAACTTACAAATGAAAATAATTTCAATATGTCCCATTGCAAGTCCTAGGGAAAGTCATGGTTCACACAATCACACATGAGAAAAGGATAGTGACACTACAAAATAGACACACACATCATTAATTTCCATAAAACTATGAGTGAATAACATATTTTTATCGACAATATAGAATAACAATAATGTATTCAACATACATACCCTAAGAATATTTAGAGGTTCATGTGATTTCAACCGCGAAAATTCCCTTCTATAGTGATGCAATGTCATAGATTTGACCCATATAAATAAGGTGTCTTTGTTGAACTTATGCTTATACTAATAGGGGGGGTGAATCAGTATAAGATACTTTTTTAATTTTATTAAGTATTCATCAATCATTTATTAACTTTAAAACAATTGTAAAATCAAATCATGGTACACTGAGTTTAACTTGAAAACCCTTGCAAAAGAAAACTTGTATTTATAAATGTCTATAGGAACCAACCTACTGTTACAAATATTTTAGGCACCAACTTACTAGAGACACCAATCTCCTTAGTTGAGCACCAACTCAGCAAGATATTGTGTAGGAACCAACCTATTGGAGACAACAATATCCTCAGTCAAGCACCAAATCAATAAGACATGTATAGGCACCAACCTAAAATATTCATACACATAGTACTTCTGACTTCATCTGCATGCTTCATAACTCATGCATTTCACAACATCATCATACCCTTAACTTTCATGTTTCAACACCTCTCCTTGCATCATACCCTAGACATAGATTCAAACCCTAGTCATATTTAACCTTCATGCCCCAAAAACCTCATAGCATCATTCCCATAACATAATTTTGTACTATATCATCACAACCTCAAAACAACACAATTTGCAATATCATAAACCTTAGTCCTTCATAGTGCACCCTTAAAACTCCAAAAAATCCTCTTGTTCTCCTTTAGACCCAAAAAATACTCCCCAAATACTCTTGTGCACCTCATATCTCTTATGTGCACCTTAAACTTGATCGTATTTCTTGGATTTTCTTCAAATGGGCACATCTATTATGTACTTATAGTGCTTCTATGCTCACTTTTAGGCCCAACCCGAACTTTCTGGTTGGGATGTCTGACAGAAAAATTCATGTCTCCTCATTACTAGGGAGTTAGAGGGAGTGTCATATATCATTGGAAAAATATCGAAATAATATTTCCAACCATATAACCTATGCTCCCATTTCAGCTAGGTATTTATAGTGAAAATGCATTCAAAGATAGGGTATCCAAATTGAGCATAAAAAATACAAAAACAATATTTCCAACACTCTCCAACTTGCAATATTTATCTTGGAGATTTGTATTCTCCCCCTATATTTGACATTAATGAAAACAATATTTTCAAAAACCTCCCCCTTTGTCATTGATGGCAACTCTTATTCAATAATGATACTCCCCCTGTCTGCAAATTTCCTTATGTCTGTAATTCTTCCTCTGTCTGCAACTTCTCCCCCTTTGACATCAATGGAAAAGGGATACTCCCACTGAGTTTGTGCTTCCCTTTACTAATGATATGAGAGGGATATAAATCCCAGACAACATTTTTCTCCTTTGACTTCATCGAAAATGTATACATTGCTCAGGGTTCTATTTTCATTTGCCACTAATGTTCTTGAACCTACTTTCCTTATCTCACATACTTTAGAATGAAATGTGAGGTTTTAACCTCGATCACACATTTGAATGACACTTAGAAGATTTTGTTTTAACCCTTAAACATATAATACATTCTATTTTTTAGTCTTTCCATTATCAATACTAATGGTACCCTTTACAAATATCCTTACAGAAGCATTATCCCCAAAGGTAATGTTGCCTCCTTTTTCTTCCTTTAGGATGAAAAAATTGTTATAATCCCATGTCATGTGTTTTGAACATCCACTATCAATGTACCATATGCTTCATTTTTCTTGAGCATACATTGCAAGTCCACATTCTGCCTTCTTTGGTTCTTCTTTCTTCCTTTACCACACCCTTGTGTATTCTTCTCTATGCTTGGTAAGAACATCTTCTTCTTTGTTTTGTTTAGGAGATTTTATTATGTTGCTTCTACAGTCATGTGCTATGTTCCCATAGTTATTGCACTTATAAGATTCAGTATCATAATCAAGTAGAGGAGCAAATCAATTGTAGTTTCAGTTAGAAAACCCATGAGAAATTTTGTTGTTTTGCTCACATAATCATCCTTTGAGGTCTTATAAGGAACTCTATTTATATTTTTCACATGGTCACTTCTTGTATAATCTCTACAATTTGTTTCTTTATGACCAAAATTATTGCATGAAAAATAGTATCCAACGAAGATATTTTGATATCGGGTTGTGAAAGGCCTTCTTGGTGGAACAACTCTTTTGAACTCATTATTATTGTTCTTGTGAGAAGAAACAGTTTTCTGTTGATCATAATTTCCTTTATTTTTGTTTCTTTTATTGGTGATGGATCCTTTGATAATGTTATCATAGCTATTAGGATTTTCTTCATTTTCCTTTTCTAATGGCTTTCTAACCTTAGTGTTTGCATCTCCCTTGGGAGTCTTTTATTTTTCATCATAGCTAAGACCTATCTTGATTAATGGTGACCTTTGGTAACTAAGAATATTATATAATATTTAAGTACTCTTTCCAAACTTCAAGCTTCTATTCAACTGATTAATGGTTTTCTCTAGTTCATTTCTTAAGGAAACTATTTCAACTTCTAGCTTCTCGCAATTTTCTTCATTTTCTTTCAGGTGGCTCCTCGCCACTTCTTTTATCCTTTTTTCCTCTTCTATTTGAGTCTTTAGGATGATAATTATCTTCTTTGTTTCTTAAATATCATGATCTTTATTTTCATGTTTATGCAATTTCTCCTTTTGCTTTATATTATTTTCCCTGAGTCTGTCCATTTCTTCTAAGCCACTATTGAATTCTTCTTCAAGATTCACTTCTATTTAATATGTCTTTTCTTTCTGATTATATTTATTTTCTTCATTAGCATATTTTTCTTCCATGGTTATAGAGAGAGATTCTTCTTCGTCATCACTATATTCCCTTTTTTTGTATTTTCCAAGTCCTCCTTTTAAATTTCTTACAAATTGTGATTCTTTTGTCTCAAATACATAGTTGGAACAATCATCGGATCTCTCTTCATAAATGTTTTGTAGATTGTCCCAGATCTGATTAGTGGATGTACACTACATTACCTTGAAAGTCTCAGTATCTAATAGGCCACTTAATATGACATCTGTTGTTTTTGCATTGTGTTCACTTGAATCCTTCTCAGCTTCATCTATATAACCTATTGTGATTGATTCCTAGATACCAAACCCAAGGGCCATCAAATATGTATTCCTTCTTATACTCCATGATGCATAGATTGTTCCATCGAACAAAGGATCTCTTTTTGTAGGGAGACTTTCTTTACAATCCATATGTGCTCAAGATTTGCCTTCAAGTGGTTAAAACTTTTCTGAAAGAACCTACTCTACTACCAATTGTTGAACTTATGCTTATACTGAGAGGGGGGGTGAATCAATATAAGATAGTTTTTAATTTAATTGAGCATTCATAAATCATTCATTAAATTTACCTGTAAACTCAAATAATGGTACATAGAGTTTAACTTGGTATATAGACAAACCATATAACCTATGATCTCACTTGATTTATGTATTTAGATTAAACATTCCTTCAAATATAGGGTATCCAAATTGAGCATCAAAAATCCAAAAACAATATTTCCAACAAGCTCCATATTGCAATGTTTATCTTGGACACCTATAGTCTCCCCCTATCTTTGAAATCAAGGAAAACATTATTTATAACAACCTTCACACCCAATATAACATCCTTTTCCATTGAAATATCATCTTTCTTCAAAATCCATGGGATATCATCCTCTTTCAATGATCCGTAGGATCTTTTAATGACTTATGGTTGAGTTTTAATTTTGCATGCGTTAATTAACCATTTGAGAAAAATTAGTGAAAGAATGAGGAAAGAAGAGGAATTATGACATCCATATACACATATGCAGATCTGAAATGAAAGAATAAACAGCAAACCATAACACGCAGATTGATAACGGAGTTCGGCACAACTTTTGCCTACGTCTCCGGGCCTTTGTCTCTGTGGGGGAGGCTTCTTTATTTCTGTTCAAATGCTCAAAATTACATCACTGCAATGCCAAATGGATACAAGACTAATCTGGTCATGTTCATCCAGATCTCAAGAACCCTGCAAAGAAAACGACACGCAAAATGGACATCCAGAGCTCCCAGAAATGATCCGACAGCGTCTCCTCCTCAAAATCTTCTCTACATCAAAATGACTTTGGCTTGGCTTTTCTTCAGCATAACTCTGCTCTGAATGCTCTCTCATAGCCTCAAACAGGCCTGGTTTATATAGCCTTGAAGTTGGTTGCTCATCTCCAACTTCCTCCAAGAATTTGGGCTCCAAAAATAGACAATATCCCCCAAAAATGGAGAAAATCAACTAAAAATAGGCATATTTAATAATAAAAAAACCAAAACTTGTTATAAAACCCACTTTATAAAAAAATCAGGCACAGCCCCCGAGCCCCGGGTGCACGCACCTTCTGGAATGGTCATATGGGGGGCCATGTGTCCAAGTGCCATACACTGGCCACCCCTTTTCGCGTGCTAGCTCCCGATTTTTTTGGTGCTTTCACGGGACCTCGGGCTAACCGTTGTAACCCCTGCGCTATATACTTGGTAACGGCCCTGGGTCGTATGGGGCCACCCGAAAACTGGGGCTAGACCCTTATTCTTATACACTCTACACCGCATGTTCTTGGTTATATGTAACGGTTATATGGTAATGCCGAGGGCTGGGGCTAAGCCCTGACCCTTTTCCCCGCCATTTGAAACTACATTCAAATTCATATAAATTTTATGCCATTCGTATAACAAGAACTAACCATAGGGCGGGCAGCTAGCCCAGCCCTACCAGTCCATAGCCGGGAGGGGAGTTCATCGGTTCGACTCCCGTTAAAACCATAAATTTTACACAAAAACCAACAACCAATCACGGGGTGCAACGTGGCAGCCCACGACTGGGCCACGTGGCACCTTGCCAACCAACCAAAATATGCCGCATGTTAATCGTTGATTGGACCACCTGTCAGAGTCGTACTGGCACGTCAACCTGTCGTACTGCCACCTGTCAGTCTGCATTTCTGCCCTGTCAGCCTGCCACGCCAGCTGCTGACGTCATCCATGCCATATGTCACCCTTACAATGGTGACACGTGTCACCTCAGAATAGGTCCAGTTGTCTGCCCGTACGCCCAAATTTTCCTGACATGTGTCACCTTCTGGTGCTGCCATGTGTCAACTCTAGGACCTACCACTTCAGCTGTACGGTCTGCACAGTCAGCATGACACGTGGACTATACGGACTGTACAGTCATCCCTTTTTTTACCTATTTGGCTTTTCGGAAA
>JZKD02S1668631.1:1434674-1479385 GCA_000966675.3 Picea glauca
AAGAAGGAGGTGTTGATGGAGGTGAAGGAGGAATGTGAGGATGGTCCTCTTCCTCTTCACTTTTGCCTTTTGAAGAATTACCCAAAACTGGTCGTTTCCGTTCCAAATAATCTTCGTTCAAAACTGTCACCATCTCCGACATAGCATGGAATGTTTTCTGGAATTCTTTCTCATCTTGAGAAATCCCTTCTTCCGATGCCATCTTCTCACTGTGAGAAGCTCTTTTTCTCAATCCAATTAATGGATTCTCTGCAACAAGTTTGCCTTCACCATGCTGTAGCTTTTCCCTGGTTAACATGCAAAACTCAAATCCAAACGTCAACTAGCTCTGATACCACTTGATCCGTAGGATCTTTTAATGACTTATGGTTGAGTTTTAATTTTGCATGCATTAATTAACCATTTGAGAAAACTTAGTGAAAGAATGAGGAAAGAAGAGGAATTATGAAAGCCATATACACATATGTAGATCTAAAATGAAAGAATAAATAGCAAACCATAACATGTAGATTGATAACGGAGTTCGGCACAACTTTTGCCTACGTCTCCGGGCCTTTGTCTCTGTGGGGGAGGCTTCTTTATTTCTGTTCAAATGCTCAAAAGTACATCGTTGCAATGCCAAATGGCTACAAGATTGATCTGGTCATGTTCGTCCAGATCTCAAGAACCCTGCAAAGAAAATGGCACGCAAAATGGACATCCAGAGCTCCCAGAAATGATCCGACGGTGTCTCCTCCTCAAAAGCTTCTCTGCATCAAAATGACTTTGGCTTGGATTTTCTTCAGCATAACTCTTCTCTGACTACTCTCTCATAGCCTCAAACAAGCCTGGTTTATATAGCCTTTAAGTTGGTTTCTCATCTCCAACTTCCTCCAAGAATTTGGGCTCCAAAAATAGCCAATATCCCCCAAAAATGGAGAGAATCAACTAAAAATAGGCATATTTAATAATAAAAAAACCAAAACTTGTTATAAAACCCACTTTATAAAAAAATCGGGCGCAGCCCCTGAGCCCTGGGTGTGCGCACCTTCTAGAATGGTCATATGGGGGGCCATGTGGCCAAGTGCCATGCGCTGGACACCCCTTTTCGCGCGCTAGCTCCCGGTTTTGTTGGTGCTTTCACGGGACCTCGGGCTAACCGTTGTAACCCCTGTGCTATATACTTGGTAATGGCCCCGGGTCGTATGGGGCCACCTGGAAACCAGGGCTAGACCCTTATCCTTATACACTCCGCGCCGCGTGTTCGTGGTTATATGTAACGGTTATATGGTAATGCCGAGGGCTGGGGCTAAGCCCCGACACTTTTCCCCGCCATTTGAAACTACATTCAAATTCATATAAATTTTATGCCATTCGTATAACAAGAACTAACCATAGGTCAGGCGGTTAGCCCAGCCCTACCAGTCCATAGCCGGGAGGGGAGGTCGCCGGTTCGACTCCCGTTAAAACCATAAATTTTACACAAAAACCAACAACCAATCATGGGGTGCCACGTGGCACCTTGCCAACCAACCAAAATATGTCGCATGTCAATCGTTGATTGGACCACCTATCAGAGTCGTACTGCCACGTCAACCTACCATACTGCCACCTGTCAGTCTACGTTTCTTCCCTGTCAGCCTGCCACATCAGCTGCTGACGTCATCCATGCCATGTGTCACCCTTATAGTGGTGACACGTGTCACTTTGGAATAGGTCCAGCTGTCTGCCCGTACGCCAAAATCTGCCTGACACGTGTCGCCTCCTGGTGTTGCCATGTGTCGCCTCCAGGACCTGCCACGTCAGCTGTATGAATCGTACGGTCTGCACAATCAGCATGACACGTGGACTGTAGGGACTGTACAGTCATCCCTTTTTTTACCTGTTTGGCTTTTCGGACAGAACGCAATATCTTCTCCATACGGAGTCCGTTTGACAAAGTAAATATACCACCAGAATCAGGAAGACGAGATGGACGCAATGGCACTAGTTTTGTTGCATTCCGAGCACTTTCATTTTTGAGCATTTTTCAAGCCCTGTCAGGCTTCTGGATCCAATTTCGAATCATTCAAAGAACAAGAGGGACCAACCTCTCCTCTAGTTTCTTTTCTTGGCCAATGTCTCTTTTTAGTATTTGGAGTAGTATCATCTCTCCTAAAATCCAATGTGTCACTTTTATTTGATGATATGTGACTCCATAAAGAAGATGAAACATTTTTTAATATATGCATGGGATCTAGTAAGTGGAAAATATTAATATGCTCCCAATATGGAAGCTCATAAAATACAAATTTCCTTTTCATCCCAATGGGAATTTTCTCAACACGTGTCGAAAAATTCAGGATCGTCGAACATAGGTTCCCCATTTGAATCAAACAATTCTACCATTTCCTTCTCCTTATTTGTGTCATATTCCCAAATCCAATATGTCAGTGTCATAATCTAAGGTCTCTGGGTTCTCTCTATTTTATCATTGAAAGGAGATGCAACTCTTCTATAAGGGTATTCTTTTGGGAGGAATACCCTTAAACAGTCATACAATGGATCCCGTAGGTTGTTGGACCACCTATCCTTTATATAAGATCCACAACATTTACATCCATGATACCCATTTGTTACAAGACCTGTGGTGTTATCGTATATAGAGCATGTTAGTGTCAAAAATATAGTTGCACCAAATGAATTATACCAAATAACATTACAGATATAAACAAATCAATCAACATTATTACCACAGAAAACTCCTAGTCCTAGATAATCATGCGTGGTGTATGCACATATTCCATACAAAGTAAAATACCTCTTCATTGGGATGGGTCTCGATACATCATATACATGTATCCTTTCTTAAATTCATCGATCATTGGTTAGAGTTAGACATCCATTCTCTTCACTTGTGTTCTACCCAGGACTATAAGAGCCAACATAGGATGTTCATTCTTCAAGGACAACCATGGGGGCATGTATTTATTTATCACTACCACTGGCCAAAAAGAATAGTTAGTGTTTGGAGGGAATATAGATTAAATCCATCCATAGTTGTGCTCAATCATAGGCTTCGTACTTCATCCTTGAATTTATCGATACATGTGTTCTCTTTATGCTTCATGGCTCTTGCATTTGTTGGGATTCACATAACTCGTGGATCACTTCTATGTGAGGCATACCACCAGTGCAACATGGGTAATTGTTTACAATGAAAGGTCCTTTGAATCCTTCGGATTATAGGCATTGCCTCAATATCATATGAGGAGGACCATGTTTCTTACCCTTTTTTATGGTACCTATAATCCCCACATTCTGGACATATCTCTTTGTCCACATATTCATTTCTATATAGAATACAATCATTTAGACATGCATGGTATGATATTTACTCAACACCCAACATTTTTAACATTTTCTTTGCTTTTGCACAACTATCGGGGAAGACATTATCACTCGGAAGTACCATATCTTTGAGTAAATCGTAATTAGTGGGCAATATAAATGTACATTGTTATTAAGCATGAATAAAATCAACCCTTTTATTCCCTCATTGTGTAACAAGATCCTTTAAAACATTTGGGTATTTAATGGTTAGTTACCTCAAAAGTGTCGAGAAGCACGCGTCTAACATACCATACATTGCTTTCAAGTTGTACACTAACATTTTTGTCCCTAGTTGGGTAGACCTTGACCCCTATACTTGACCAAAGAGAGGGGTGGTGGAAGTAGATTTTAGGATTTTAAATAAGGTATCTATGACATCAACTTCATCCCCTAGTTCATTTTGTTGGAATGAATCTAAAAATATTCCCTCCATGGCTTGGGTATTCCACAAGAAATCATCCATACCAACCTTTATATCATTTCCCTCATCCCCAACGTGTGAAGAACTAGTGTTACTATAGAGGTTTTAAATTGGTGACTCGATATGTAGTGGGAATTGAATAGGTGGTTGTTTCAACCATTCTCAAATGATTCCTTTCTGAGTTGTGCTCATTTAGTACCAAGCTCTTGACTTGAAATTGTAGTGGGGTGCAATGGTAGATGTTCGACAGGTCACTCATCATCAAAATCCTGACTGTAAAAATATTGAACATTACATCATAATAGTAGTAACACAATGCATTAAATATGTTCAAACACTTATTAGAAGCATGGAAACAAATTTCCCAATAATAAACATGCAACCAACCACTTTATAAAACAAATGTCTAATTAATCAATACATTTACATTAGTTCCATTGACAATAAAAAAATACAATTACTCAATCATGTTTCTATTATGCCCTGCGGGGTGTCTACATAAAAGAGATCCAATTCACGATGTAATAATGTTGACCTAGGTTGGTTACTAGAAGAAGGCATGTTACAATTGGTAGGGTAAAGTAGTTATCTATTTTCATCAAACATTTTCTTGTGGTATCTTTCTCTTGGTAAGAGCTTGCGGAATTTTGGGACTACTGGAATATATTGAGCATCTGAACTCAATTCTGAATCTTGATCCTGCAAAATTCAATGAACAATGATTCAAATGCACCTACATAGATAACATAATTTCAATGAGATAAATGAATTATAAATAAAATCTAGATGTACTAGAGTCAGCATGAGAGAAATTGAAGGACTTCCAACAATATGGAATGAGTTGTGTTCGGGTTCTTTTGTCACAAGAGTGAGAAAAAGAGAGGCCCTTAACTACCTTGGTAAGACAACAAAGCAAAACATAAGATTGGTTAGCAAGTTAGTGAACCTGCAAATTAGAAAACAAAATACAAAACAATATAGGAATGAAAAACAATGGAAACTAAACTAAGAAAGCATTAACAAAGGATGCATGAAATTGAACACATGAAATGGTTACCCAATAGAACTGAATATTTGAATTGAGTGCACCAAGAGGAGAAATATGGGACTATGAATACCTTATTCATCCTAAGGGAGGGATCTTTGATCCCTCAAAAACTAAAGCTATCACTCTCCAATCGTGAGTTGACAATGATGAAAAAATCCCAAGGCTTAGCTTCACAAGAGGTGTAAAGCTTGCACAATGTCACACTTTATCAATCTATGGCTCAAGGGAAATATGGATTTCTCCAAAAGAATTTGAACAACATAACAATGTTATATATTTCTTCTTTTATTTTCATACCATGATCCTCTATTTATAGGAGGATGGAAAGATATTTTACAACTAGTTTCCAATCTGAGTGGGGAGGTATTTGAAGGTAACTCCCATCCTTTCAGTGATCCCAAGGTGGGATTTTAGGTAGATTTTGGGTATGGTCGAGATCCACTTCATCCCAGAAGTGGTTGAGACCCGTCCAAAATCATCAATGTGCCAAATTTGCATTCGCGCGGGTTTTTCAACTGTCACGACACACACTGTGCGCGTCGTACAACATTTTAGCCTACGCAGTTGTGCACGCGTTGTGTTTGTTGAATATGCACAGGTTTTCAGGACCATTTTGCATAGTTTTTTTATTATCTTTCCAAATTGAATGCCATCATCCTACAATTAATGGTAGTATGTTGTACTTGTGTTTCATGTTTTTTCATTCATTGTTTGTATTTGTCTGAGAATGTTTTTGGTGATAACAGATGCCCCCTGATTTGTGAGGTTAGCAGCATACGTATAGTCGAAATACATCAATATTTCCTTCTTCTTAAATTATTGGAACGATAGGAGAGTTGTAGTTGTCATTTAAGAGGGATGGAGAGAGCGACCCATTAGAGGAAGAGGGTATTCAAAAAATTCTCCAAAAACATAAATGTAAAGTTGTATGATAAAACAACATTACCAAGTATCAAAGTTGTATAAGGAAGGTTTCAACCTAATAAGATGGTTGGTTATGTGAAAGAATGGTATCAGAGCAAACATATGGGTGTAAATTTCATTGTTTAAAGATGGTATTGTGTATCCTCAATAGTTACATAGGTCATTGGGTACATTACAACTGAGGTATTTGTGGGTTTAGAAAATAACTTGATAGAGGTTTTTTGGTTGGAGAAATGACAGAGAAAGTCAATTCATGGTTCTATTCACTACTTTTATTAAAAAAATGGAACTCAATGCAACGTTATAGCTTGATCAAGAGTTTGCTTAACCAAACATGACCGCTTGATCGAGGATTTGTCGTGTCTGTCAAAAAACCCTTGATTGAGGGATTATTTAAGCATTCGATCAACCTCTTAAGAGATTGATTGAGCACTTAAAAATACCTCAATCAAGGGTTTGGAAAAACCATTTTCCTCACCCACCTTACCATAAAGTATTACCTAGCGTCATGGATTGACCCTGATATAATTTTCTATTAAGAAATAATTGTTCATGTTATCAATAGAGAGTGACCAAGATTATACTACAAACATTGGAGTGAAACAAGTAATAAAAGTAAGCAAAATGTGTTGTGGCATCTTCATGAGAGATTCCCAAACACAAAATTTAGTGACAAATGGGATTTGAAGAAAATGACAGACACTATGAGGAGGAGGAGGCACATCAAGTAAAATATATTTGAATTTCTTTTATTTTTTCTCACTCATATTTCTAGTCCTTAACTTTTTTTATTTCATTATGTGTCTTTGTTGACTTTCATAGTGATTTTCATTTTCTATGGTTTGGAACAAATTTAGGGGGATAATCAATAAATTCTCTTAATTAGAAAGAGCAAAGAAAAACAAACCAACATATATTGATAAAGGTGTCTAGAAAAACATACTCAAAGCATACAAAGAGGCATGCAAGATTTCCCATAAAACGTTAGCATGGAGAGTGGATCCTCAGACACCAGAACAAAAGGCCACAAAGGTAATAAATAATTAGTTCAATTATCGATTATAATTTTTTTATAACACACTTACTATTAATTATTTTACTTCTACATAACCAATATAAAATAATATTGTAATTAACTAATTAACTAAGCTCATAAAACGTTAGCATGGAGAGTGGATCCTCAGACACCAGAACAAAAGGCCACAAAGGTAATAAATAATTAGTTCAATTATCGATTATAATTTTTTTATAACACACTTACTATTAATTATTTTACTTCTACATAACCAATATAAAATAATATTGTAATTAACTAATTAACTAAGCTTTTAGCTTTTAATTATTTTCTTTGATATGTTTTTGGAATCAATATAGGAGTTGCCTTTGCACTCCTACATGATACCTTTCTAAGTGTTCTTTTATTTCCATTATTTTATATTGTAATTAACTAATTAACTAAGCTTTTAGCTTTTAATTATTTTCTTTGATATGTTTTTGGAATCAATATAGGAGTTGCCTTTGCACTCCTACATGATACCTTTTCTAAGTGTTCTTTTATTTCCATTAACCTACTTTGGTGATTATTTATTGCATATTAATAAACATATATTATCTTATCTTAAATACAAACATGAATCAAAAATATATGAAAAGTACAAATTCGTATTATATGTATCCCTGAACTAAGTGATTTTGTACTAGCTTAATATATATGTTATTAATTATAATTAAATTTTCTTATCACATATAGTTAAATGGATTTAATCTTGAACCGAATAATGAAGAACTAAAGTATGCCACCAAGATTAATTATGACAAAATAATTAATTAGTCATGTGTTAAATTTCTAAAACTTATATATAGTTAAATTTTTTTAATCAATTAAATTATTATTATATTTTTCCACACTAATGATGATGGTGAGTCATTTTGGAGGAATGAAAGGGTATTTATAATTTTTAAACTTATATGGATTATATTACATCTATAAATGTTAGAATTATTTAAATAATTTAACTCATATTTTTTTATTGTTTTGTTTACAAAGGATGGGAAGGGTTTGAATGATGAGAAAGGCATTATTAATTTTTAGTGATGATTAAAAATATATTTTTCCACACTAATGATGGTGAGTCATTTTGGAGGAATGAAAGGGTATTTATAATTTTTAAACTTATATGGATTATATTACATCTATAAATGTTAGAATTATTTAAATAATTTAACTTATATTTTTTTATTATTTTGTTTACAAAGGATGGGAAGGGTTTGAATGATGAGAAAGGCATTATTAACTTATAGTGATGATTAAAAATACATGGTTATTTTTCTATTTGAATTGAAATTTCGTAAATGTGTTTATGTATACATGGTTTTTGTTTATAATATTGTAAAATTAATTAGATGTTAGTGCATAGATTAAATTTATAATGATTAAAAATTTGTTAGTTTATTTTCATTATGATTAATAGATTCCACGTACAATGATTAAAAATAAAAATATAAATGATTATAGTTGGAAGATAGAGGAAGAGACTAAGTTACAAAATATTGATATCATTAAAAATACTCTTTCCTTTAAATTTAAGGAGAAATTATGGTGTGATAAAGAGATAGATAATAAGAAAAAAATAAGATACAATAAAGAGTTCATTAACCCTAATCTAGAACATCAAAAGTATTTTGTCTCGAATTATGAGAATGGATTTCTATTAATAATAAATAAAATTATTATTAATAGAAATTAACCAATTTTCAGAATTATGAGAGGTTTTGTCTCTTCAAGAAGAAGTGTAAAAAAACAACATACTCATAAAAATCGGTATTATAAATAAAATGTTCTGCAAGTTCAAGATTCTCCTGATTTTGGTGCGACATTTAATAATAATGATATAAACTAGCAACAACCACTTTATAAAAGAGGTTAATATATGTAGATCGGCGCCATTAATTTGTAAAGGTGGAAAATGGCCCTGATGTATATCAACCACTTTTATAAAGTGGTTGTTGCTAGTCGACGACGGACATGTCATGGAGACAACCATTAATATATTAATACCTATATAATAATAATGTATTAATTAATTATTAATGTAATGATGCATATTAATGTATTAATATATTATTAATTATTTATTATTTAATTAATATATTAATATATTAAATAATTAATAATTTATTAAAAATCTATTACTTAATATATTAAGTTATTACTAATACAACTTAATATAGTTAAGTTATTACTTAATATAATTAATTTAGTAATTTAAATTAATGTATTAATTTATTAATATGATTTATAAATTAATACAGTATTAAATTAAATGATACAACTTAATAAAACTTTATGTCTTAATATAACTTAATACAACTTAACATAATTAAGTTATTACTTAATTTAAATTAAATTACTAACTTAATTATATTAAGTAATAACTTAATTATATTAAGTAATAACTTAATTATAATTATTAAATATATTAAGTAATAACTTAATTATAATTACTAAATATATTAAGTAATAAGTAAGTTATTACTTCTTCTTCTTTTTTGTAAGTAAGAGTTGTATAAAAATCCTTCAAAAAACCAGAGTTACAAAAGTCATCGAGAGGTCCGGACTGTAATTATTGAACTGCCCCAAGGGGAAACCAGTTCAGTCAGTCGGTAATAGTAAATCCAATGTTTTGAGCTATCAGTTTTAGAAATGATACAACTTAAACATATAAACAACATATCAAGCATGGTCTTGGCTTCCATGAGTCAAAAGAAAGTCAAACACTTGGCTAAATTGACATGAGGACACCTGTGTCGGTCATGCAGTTGACCTGAAGCATGTACACGCGAACTGGGAGGTGGCGAAGGTCGTCGGGTCGAAAAATTCCTCTTCGATGATTGTCCCCCATCCTTCTGACTTCGGCCAATGTACCACCCTCTTCCATGGCCTCATGCATGGCCATTTCTGCGTTGACATCATCGCCATGCACTTCCTCTTCGACAGGTGTACCTCCCTCATCCATGGCCACGTGCATGGCAAGGCCCGAATCGTTTTCATCACCAACCCGTGTAGTAGTTGGTCCTTCATCCCCTAAGTCACCTCTATTTCCTTCCACTGTGGCTTCGCCTGCTCCTGGTGTAGAGTGGTAAACCCCCTGCAAAGTGGAGAGCATTTGCAGGACCGTTGAGGCCTTTCCATCCATGATTTCCAGTCAAAATTGGAGGTCATCTAGGCCTTGTCGTAGCTCAAAGACTCGACCCTGCAGGACAACAATGTTGTCCTGTAATTGTGAGTCTGGTACTGAGTCTGAGAAGGAGTGAGGCCCTGGTTGTGGCCCCGGGAGATTTGGTATCGCTCCTAGGTGAGGTTGATTGGAAGAGTTCTCTTGCTGGCCAAGTGCACTCACCGGTGAATTTGGTGGGACTGCAAGAGGCGGTATCGAGGATGAGGCCAAGTCGAAAGAAGGCCCTGGGTGGAAACCCGGTGAATTTTCAGAGAGGGCCAGTCATTCCAGCCGAGTAGCGGAGGGTGAGCAGAGGACCGGGAGGTCACTAGTACCTTGTCGTGACTATAACGGAGAGGAGTGTGAGGAAGATGAAGCAGGTGATGAGTTAGGGGATGGTGCAGGCGACGGTCTGAGAGCCACTTGTGGATGGCTTGGCTGCCAGGACGAGTCGCGCCTTGATTTTCCTCTTTGCCTTGGCATTCTGGTGGCACTAAGGGGGAATGCAGGCATAGGGAGGAAGCATAGGTAATGGAGGTGTAGCTGGAAGCAATGCAAGTTGCAGGGGAGCTCGACGAAGGGAGGGAACCTGTCAAATGCAACTGGCAGGAGGCATGGCATCGAGGAAACTGAAGGAGGCATAGGTGCACGCGTAGAGTAAATTTGAATTCATGGCGTTGTGCCATCGAAAAGAAAGCAAGCTGAGGCCAGACGCACCGAGAGTAATGGTGCCTAGGTCATCGTGAGCAAGGCTTAAATGCATGAGGGTAGTGGGATGGTGTGCCATGCTCTTGTCACATGGCCATCGCCATGCTGGCCGCTTCGTGTCCCCTCCAGATGGCATATGTCCCGCACTAGCACCCCATCTGGGGAAAAGGTAAGTGGGCTTGGCCCAGTTAAGTATTCTGCGACTAGACCACGTCCTTGCTCGGGTTTGAGCACAAGACCTGACCTTCGTTGCAAGAACGAATTTACCATCCAGCCGGCTCCGCCGACCTTAAGTAAGTTATTACTTACTTAATACAACTTAATTTAAACTATTTAATATATTAAGTTATTACTTAATATAACTTAATTTATTACTTAATGTATTAATTTAAATTAGTAACTTAAAGTATTAATTATCTAAATTAATTAATGGTAATACATTAATATATATTAATGTCTAAATTAAAGTATTAATACATTAATATATATTGTAATGTATTAATATAATATCTAAATTAAAGTATTAATATATATTATAATGTACAAATGTAAAATTAGTAATGTTATTAATATAATACATTAATAAAAGACTAATACATTAAAAAAATATTAAAGTATTACATTATTTAAAGTAATAATAAGTTAAGTATTTATACTCCATTAAAATAATACATAAATAGGATACTCATACATTAATAAATTAATGACACATTAATAGTGTAATACTACATTATACAAATAATACCTTGTAATAATGTATTAACTCATTATTATAATGCCAAAATATATCATAGTTAATATATTTATACATTATTAATTATTAATTATTAATACATTAATAAAGTATTAATATATTCAAGGGAGGCAGGTGTGGGAGGGGTTCTTTTTAGCCCTAGAGAACAAAGGAAGACTACTTACTCTTGGAACCTAGGCATCACCAAAAATAATGCAGTAGAGGCTTATGCACTTCTGAAAGGGACCCAAATTGCGAGGGAACGTCAAATTAAAAAGCTAATCACAATAGGGGACTCTAAAACGATCATCAGATATTTTGTCAAGAACACCAACTCAAAAAAATCTGCGCTCAAAAGAATCATTGACAGGACCAGGAATACTATCAATTGCATGAGCACCCATTTCTACCACATTCGTCATCCCAACAATTGGAGAGTCAATGATCAGGCAAACAAAGAAGTAGGCAAAGGAAAAGGGAACTTGGAAATCAAAGGAAAGTCCACATTCCTTGTCCCCCCATAACCCCCAATGATCTAGCTCACACAAGATGTACACCAGCCAAACAACCACGCTAATGGAGTGCTCTAGCACAACATCCGATATGGACAGACTCCCGACAATCCTGAGAGGCCAAGGTATGACGTTAAATCTACAAATGGTGAAATTTGTACATTGATACAGAGAGACAAGGAAATTAAGTGCACCAACAGGTTAGTCCCCCGTGGGATCCTGCAAGTGAGATTACCAGCACCGCACTCTTCCTCCCCCCCCCATATCCTCTCATCAATGCCACTCGTGCAAATGACCGGGGATAAGACAGAGGTAAGATTTTAGAGCATGTGGAATAATTCATGACAGCATTTCACTCTCTAGAGGAGTCGCCTTACACGAACAGGAAAGGACGTCGCATGGAAAATTCAGGGTAATCAGTGCCCGATCCATTATTTAGAAAACCACAAGAGGGTGAGTGATGCCAACAACCTCTTAAGACACAGGAAAAGTTCAATCCCCCCAAGCCAGGGCACACATAACAAAATCTGTTGGACAGGTAAATACAAATGGAAGGCCACAATTCAAGATAGTGGCAAGAGCAGAGGAAGGAAAAAAGACATTAACATGACAAGTCAGAGAACAAGACCCACTCAGAGGAATAGGAAAAGGAAGCAATCGGAGTTGAGACACTCGAACTAGCTCGACATAGTAGCTCAACAACCTTTGCAAATTCAAGGCAGAAGTAGGGACAACACAAGAGAAGAGTATGATAAAATCCTCAACCATCCAACGTTAATCAGAGCCACAACCAACACGGAACAATGCCAAGCTCAGGAAGACCGAGAGGAGGAAACATTGGGTGATAATTTCCTCACCACCCAGCACCTAGCTATGCACTTAGACGCTCACAGCGCCACCTTAAATTTTACCTTGGAAACTCTCTCCCATCACCGAGCCATGATCAGTCAACTTCAGGACGAGGTGGATTATCTAAGAAGCCAAGGGGAGAGGCTCGAGAAATATCAAGGAACCAGAGCTCAGGAAGTGGAAGGTCAAAGCGACAATGAAGAAGGCGAGAACAAAGAAGCCCTGATCCTCCCAGATTTGAACGTTGCTCGGGAGATGCCCTCTGAAGAAACTCCAGTGTCAACTTCAGAGGAAAAGAAGAAGTAAGCTTTGAAATCAGTCCAATTTTTTGTAAAAATGGTTATGCCAATACATAGTCTGCAAGCATTAGCTAGACTTGTAAGTCATATCTAAATAAGCAGCTAAATTTTTTGGGAACAAGCTCATGTAGAAAGATTTTTGTATTACAGTTGTTGGGTCATTGACCCAACAACCCCCCCCTTTTTGTACACTAGCGACTATGATCGCACCTTTTATATATATAAATCATATTTATGTTTCTGTAAAAAAAAATAAACTATTAATATATTATAATAATGCATTTATAAATTATTATAATGTATTAATACATTATTATATTAATGTATTAAAGTATAAATTAAAGTAATATATTAAAAGATATTAACATATTGATGAATTGAAAGTTAACTAGTGCATTAATTAATTGATTAATACATTAATATAATATATAAATTAAAGTATTAATATATATTGTAATGTACAAATATAAAATTATTATTGTAGTAATTAATTAATGTTAATAATAGAATACATTAATAAATCACTTATACATTATAATATATAAATACATTATAATTAATATAAATTATAAATTAATAAATGATATGTCGCTATAGTATTGATACATGTATTAAATTAATACACCAATAAATAATATATTAATGTCAATTGGGTTTAGCTTGGATGGTTGCGAGGAATGATTGTTATCCTTTCCACCTGGGTTAAATGTGCCCATTGTCAATAGGTGTATGCCTTTTGGTGTAAAAATGAGGAACAAGGCGACAAATAATCATTTTTTTTCCAATGGTAAAATTTCACAATTATATATTATATAATTTGTTTTCAAAACAAAAGGTTACATTCACTAACTGCGGAAAATCTGTTGAAAATAAGATATGACCTTCGCCTATATCTGTCTATCGACCAGCAAAGGGGGAAAGGTCATATGGAAAAGAGTGACAGAAGGTGGAAGCTACTAGTAAACTGAAGAGTGAGCTATCGAAGCAATAAATTTCATAAGTATAAGAGAGAATTCTGAGACGAGGTGAAAAACTCCCACTTTCAAATCGAGAAAGTCCTTTGAGGAAGGGGGTAAAACCTGATCTTAGAAAAGAGTTAAAAAGAGGGAAGGGTCCTCATGTCCATCAATCCATAGGTTGTAGGATAGGATACCTTCTTTTTTCTGGAGCGTTGTCTTTGAAAGTTGATCAACGGATTTGTTGTGTTCACGATAAATGTGTTTGAAGTTGAGTTTATTCAAAGTGGGTTGTAGATGACGAATTTTGTCCTTCCAAGATATGAGGGAGATTGTTTGTAGATCCCCCTTGTTGCTCAATCATTCAATAACAATTCTAGAATCCTCGAGTACCTGGAGGGCAACAATGTGAAGTCTAGAGGCCAAGAATAAAGTGGTCCAGGCACCCAAAAAAATTTCCCTGGTATTGGTGCCCGAGCCATAGTTGAAAGTCCATTTATAAAAAGAATTTGACGAGATTTTGATTAAACCTCCAGCTCCACTCTGAGAGCCATTTGAAAGCACTGCTCCATCAAACCAACCTATAGGAATGTCATCTGAATTAGGTCCCTTCTTTATGTGATGTTTTCTCATCTTTTTGGTGTGAGCTTCTTTCCAAGAGTTGAAGATGCCCATAGCTTTGTATGCTGCAGCACTTGTGGAAGGAGACCCATTTTCAAATATAGTTTTGTTCCTTTCCAGCCATATAGTCCAGGAAATAAGTGATGGGAGATGCACAAGCTTGTGCTCCCTATGGGCCCAAGAGTCAAAACAGTCCTAGAGCTCAGTCCCATCCCAAATGGAATGAAGATTTATAGTCAAAGCAATTATCTCCCATACCTATCGAGTAAATAAGAATTTTATAAAAATGTGTTCTGCAGATTCAGAATCAGAGAGACAGAGATGGAAAATGATTGGCCCAGACTAAGCCTTTTTTTGGAGGATATCCCAGGTATTAAGTTTATAAGCAATCATCAGCCAGGTAAAGTGTTTGATCCTTGGAGGAATGTGCCAGGACCAAATGTGATTTCTCCATACTCTGACATCTGTATGAGTTTGTGAATTCATGATCGTTGCATATATATTTTGGACAGAAGGAAAGCCTGATCAATTGCTCCCTGACCATTGTAGTTGATCTTCAGATTCGGAAATATGGATACCCGAAAGAGATAAGGCCGAGCAAAAGTTGTTCCATTCACAAGATAGCTCGGGATTAAGTCCAAGAGCCACGTTGGTAATCCATGTATCCGACAGGTAATCCAATCTATTAGAGTCACAAATTTGGTATATGTACCAGCGATTTTTTAAATGGAGTTGACTAATCAGCTGCGGGGAAAGTGTAACTGTATCATCCAATCCGAGAATTCGGTCACGCCCAAGTGATATTGAGTGCCCTGAGCCTGGGAGCCAACTGAGACATCGAGTGAGAAGATGCTTTGTTTTTGAGATGTTCCTCCAAAAAAAAGAGGTTGATCTGGTAGTAATATTCTCTGATAATAGCCAACTATTAACTGTGTGACGATAGAGATATTTATCAAGGATAATAGTGTGCCAAATGCCAGGAGAATTCAGCACACACTAGAGTGAAGATGTCGCAAGCGCTTGACTGAAATGGAAGAGATTTCGAATAGCCCAGCCTCCCTTTTGTTTTGGTTTAGCCAGTGCTTTCCAATTTCAGAGATGTAGTCGAGAGTGGTCAGAACAACCTGACCAGAGGATGTTGAAAATCAACTTGCGGAGTTTTGTGAGAACCGTTTTAGGAATGGCAACTAGTGCCATCCAATACACAACTTGTCCTTCAAGGACAGCTTTCATGAGAGTGTACTGGCCTCCAAGAGAGAGCCACCTCGTGCACCAATGGCTAGTCCTTTTTTCCACTTTGGCAAGTAGCCAGTTCCAGTCCAAAGTCTTGTAGGAGTTTGATTTTAAATGGTAGCCCAGGTAATTGAGACCATAAGAGAGAGGAGTAAAAGTGTAGGGAAAGATACCTTTAATCTGGTCCAGAGTTTACTGATGTAAATTTGCAAAGTGAAAAGTGGATTTGTCCCAAATGATTGTCAAACTTGTGGCACTGCAAAAAGTGGATAGGATCTCTTTTATTTCTATCCATTCCTGAAGAGTGCCATTCGTCATGATAAGGACATCGCCAACAAAGAGAAGATGCAAAATTTTGATGGTCCTAGAAACCTTTATTCCAGAGATCTTTCCTTCATCTTGGCCTGATTTGAGAAGCAAGCTCAAGGATTCCATTTCCAAGATGAATAGAAGAGGTGAGATGGGACAACCCTGCCTCAGTCCTCTGCCCATTCGAAAGAAGGTTGTGGATTCGCCATTAACCAAAATGGCCAGGTTTGCACCGACCATGCAACCCATAACCCATTTGATCATTGTATGGTTGAAGCTTGTCTGAGCTAGGATCAGTCAAAGAAAATCCCAATCAATGCAATCAAAAGATTTTTTGAGGTCCAATTTGAGGATAAGTGCCTTCGAGTTTTTTATTTTGATATTGTGCATACACTCCTGGGTGGTGCCAATAGCTTCTATAATATGGCGACCTTTCAAGAACCCCAATTGTTCTTTCGAAAGGAAACGAAAAAGTATGGGCTTAATCCTGGTGGCTATAATTTCGAAGATGAGTTTATAGCAAAGGTTGCAGAGGGCTATAGGCCTATAATCGCCAAAGGTAGTGGGTGTAGTTTCTTTTGGAATTAAAGTGAGGAAGGTCGAATTTAAAGCACCAATCACCTTACCACCGAGTCTAGTATCCTCCACAAGCTCCAGAAGATCCGGACCAACCAGATCGAAAAAGTGCAAATAAAATTCAACTGTCCAACCATTTGGGCTTGGACTTTTGTCCTTTGAGAAGGATTTTAAAGCTACTGATATCTCCTGAAGTGTGCAGGGCTTGTCTAGAAAAAGTGTATCTTCTATTGTGACTGTATGAGGAAATAGGCTTTATACCGATATCGAAGTCTCCAGATTTGCAGAGGGATTTTGCTCAAAAAAGGATTGAAATGGTTAACTACTGCAATTTTTAAAGCCTGTTGTCCTTTTTGAAGTGATCCATCTTCAGCGTTGATCTCCCATATGTATTTTTTGCTTCTGCATGAAATGGAAAATTTATGGAAAACTTTGTTGTTAAGGTCTCCATACATAAGCCAATTTGCTCTACAACGTTGTCTCCAGGTGATTTCATCCTTTAGAAGAAGATGGTTCCACTCTAATTCGAGACCCTTTAAATGTTGACAGCTAGCTCCAATGGTCCCCGTATTAGCTTCTGCAAGAATAAATGCCTGAATTTCTGAGTCTAGACCGAGTAATCTTTGAGCATTTTGTTGATGGTAGGTGGAGGCCCACGATTTAATGCGAACTTTAAGATGTTTAAGCTTCCAAACGATTTGGTGTTGGATGCACTGTTCAGATATGAAAAGTGGATCCTTCCAAAAATCTACAACGATGGAGTTAAACTCTGCTTCTAAGAGCCAACCCGCATTTAATTTGAAAGGATAAGAAATCTTGAGGGGTGAAGAATCCAACTGCAAGATGATCGGGGCATGATCAGACAGATAGAGAAAACTTACCCAGGTGTGAATCCTATCCTTTGAAGAGATAAAGCGTTCTGATATTAGAAAACGACCCAGCCTCTTGGATATGGAGTCTGGACCCACACGCCCATTTCTCCAGGTTGGAGTCAGGTAGTCTGGTGCATAGTCTACCAAATGATGTGCAGTGAAAAGTGTGGAGAAGTAGTTCGCCAATGTGTCATGGGTAGAAGAGCCCCCCCATACTTCTCCAACAAAGATTGTGAGATTTAGGTTGCCTGCGATAATCAAGTTGTCAAGGGCAAAGAGACCCCTAGCTTCAATATGCTCCCAGAATAAATGTTTATCGGAATAGGGAGCATAAATGTTAAGAAGATTGATCTGGTTATTTGTAATTAGGCAAGTACCAAACAGTAATATTCCACCACTACATAGATAGGGATATAAATCATATTTGTCTGGGTCCCAAGCCACTTCCAAGCCCCCAGAGGTACCAAGTGAGTTAACTATGCAGATGTTCTAGTTAGAATGGAACTGATTTAGAAAGAATCTAACCTTTTTATTGTCCACTAGCGTTTCCTAAAGAAAGATGATGTCTGGTGAAATGTGAGAGAGAAATCTTCTGAAAGAGGCTGCTTTTAGGTGGCCCCCCACCCCTCTGATGTTGAGGGAGAGAAAGATCATGGATTTTCTCTTGCTAGGGCTTTCATGCCTCTAAGCTCCTCAATATATGTAGATGTGTGTGGTGGAACCACTGAGGGAATAGGTGGAAATCCCTCCTTGCAACGGGCACTGCGGGTTTTGATCGGAGAGTGTTCGAAACTGTGTCCTCTAGACCATGTATAGTCTTTACCCACTGATGTAGATGTGGCCTCATCTGGTCCCAATACAATGTCAGTAGTTGGTGTATTGAGTAAAGTAGATCCCAGATAAGTAGGCAAGGTCTTGGGGGTTAAAACTTCTTTGTAAGTAGGAAGGAGCGAGTCTAAAACAACATCAAAAGAGGTCTCTCCAGTCTCAGACTCATTCAGACCTGAAAGGCCAATAAAAACCTCTTGTTCAATGACCTGCTCATCACTACTCTCCATGCCAGTGAGTTGTTAGAATGTGTTGTATTAATATAATGATCTCAGTCCACCGAAGGGGAGGTAGCTGGTAGGTTTAATGTAGAGATATTCAGGGAGTAGGTCAGGTCGACTGGAAGAGTGGTATTTTGTAAATAAGGAGAAACTATATTAGGAAAAAAGATGGTCGAAGGCACATAAGAGTGACTATGAGTAATAGGAGTGGTATGGGTAGAAGAAAGTACAGAGTTGTGAGGTAAGTTAGGAACTAGGTGATGGTTGGACAGACTGTGGGAAGATTGTGGCAAATTACAGTCCCCAGGGGTAAAGAAAGTTGGTCCAGAGTTTAGAAGGGAATATTTGTCTATACGTTATAGTTCTAAGGAGGAGAGTGAAGAGTAAAGGGTTGGACAAATAGTTTTGAGCTTACTAGATAAGGAGTCTAGTCCAGGAGTAGATCCATCATCAGGATAATTTGGAAGATGCAGGTGTGGACGTGCAGTTGGAGAGTTTGCCATGAAGCTAGTTCAAGCATAGTTTCCTCCAGAATTTCCTCTTCAAATATGCCAATGCAAGACTTTCTCAGGTGGCCCGTTTGTCTGCATAGCGTACATCTGATAGGAATGCCAAGATAATCAAGTTTCTGGCGAGTGATGTGTCCTCTCTAGTCTATATCCAGAGTTTCAAGTAGTCCCTCATGAATATCCAGCTCAACTAGTATCCTTGCCATTTTCTTATCTGAACCAGTGAGTGTTTTTGAGTCCACACTGATGTAGCAACCCAAATAGTTTCTAATAGCCATGAGGGCTTTCTCATTCTAGAGATATAGTGGTAGTCCAAGAAGGAGTACCCACAGATGTCGATGGCGAAAATAATCCTAAGAAGGATCGAAGCTCACCCTCCACCGTTTCAGCATAAGGCTATTGTCATACAGAATCCAGAGACGTTCCAAAATAGTTGTAGAGTCCTCAGGGGATTTAAACTGAAAAAAGAGCCAGCCACGCCCAAGATGTGAGAGAATGGGAACATATCCTAGGATGGGTTTCTAAGTATTGTACATCCAGGAATCAAGGTCCGAGTTGCAGAGATGTCGATAAGAGATTCTGCCCACGAGATTCCAAAGAGCCATGGAGATTGTGTCTACCAGGCCGATATGAGAACCAAGGACTAGTTTCTTTTTGTTTTTTTTGGAAACCCACGGTTTATGAGAAGATTTTTTTCCCCCAGGGATGTGGTTGTGAGTCTTTTGTGTAGGTCCAACAGTCGATGTAGTCTTGTGTGATGCATGTACCAAGTGAAGTTCCTCAACAGGGAGTAGGAAAAGATGTGTTAATGATAGCATCCAAGATATGGTGTGATAGTTTGCTAGCCACACGAGGAAAGGAACTTGGGGCTGTAGGTTGTTGAATTTGTGGGAGAGTCAAGGAGATGGAGACAGTGGGTAGGGTAGATGAGTGTGTAAGTATGGTAGATGGAGTGTAGGAGATCGAGGTCAATGGAGTGTGTAAAAAAGATGTAAGACCAGAGTTAGTAGTAAGGGAAACAGGTAAAGAGGGATATACTGAAAGGATAGTGCGCTTTGAGAGCTCATCCATCCAAGAAAAAAGGCCCGCACTGTTCCAGAGGGCTTTGTCAGTAGCACTCATGAGTGCGCTGACTTCCGCCTCGATTAGTGTGTATCTCGTGTGAAGGAGGAAGGAGTTAAAAAAGGAAAGTAACTCTGAAAAGTGTTGGGGCAGGGGAAAAAAAAATGGTTAGTGGATGTGTCTGCTCAGGTGTGGGGTCGAGTAGTGTAGACAGTCCAAGAAGTGATCAAAGTCAAGAGGAAGATACGAAATGGATGTTGGAAATAGTGTTGTCACAGGTAAATAGTGCTAGCGCAGAAGTAGAGGAGCATTGTAGGATCGGTTGACCCAAGGATCCGCCAGTGTTGTTAGAAAAAACCTCCATTATTACAGAGCTTGGTATCCTCACAGATAAATAATGCTAGCGCAGTAGTAGAGGAGAATTTTAGGACCGATTCACCCAAGGATCCGCCATTGTTGTCAGAAAAACCTCCATTATTGCAGATCTCGGAGTCCTCCCTTCGCATTGAAAGAGACGACGACGAATAATCTATCTTCCCTGGCCGCTGGACATTTCATCTGTTGTTGTGTGTGGGTAAAGTTAAAGAGTAAACTCCATATATAAAGATGAACATATGAAATATTGATGTCGATGGGCACATGGAGAAGCCGTGGTCGAGATTATTTTAGTTTCATATTAAAAATCCAAGTCGAAGACCATGGCGACGAAATTAACAGTCCCACGGTAGGCCTGTCTTTTTTTAAGTGCATGTCGAGTTACAGTCCATATTATATAATGAGCGTCGAGCTGCCTGTTCATTTTTTATTTTGAAAGTGCAGACCGAGACCATATTATATAATGCGCATCGAGCTGAAGTACATATTTACGCTGAAAGGCGTACACCTATTGACAATGAGCACAATTAATCACCTTTTAATCTAAAATTCTAATCTGATGGCTAGCAATTGAAGATGCTGACATATTCTTAGTCGTCCTCCCAAATCAATGAATGTGATTTCCTCTTCATAACTTCCTTGTATTTTTGAATGCATCTGTTAACCTGTTTACCTTTTAACATTTACCTAATCATATTAAGAAATTACTGTAGAACTATATGATTTCCACGTTTAAATAATTAAACTTTGGATTTAGCACGCTCGTTGTAGACGCTCATTTTCTGGTTGTGCGTTTCATTTTCTGGCTGTGCATTTCATTTTCTGTCCGCGCCTTTCAGCGTTCATCAACCACGGTTTTGAGTGGTTGTGCTAGTATATTATATAATGCGCGTCGGGCTGCGGGGAGGGATGGAATTTGTAGTACACCGACCAAGTGTGGTGGCTGTCAATTAGTGAAAATAAATACGGGACAGAGATGGAGATAAATGATGCCAATTGTCAAATTTAGCACGCTATCTTGATTTAAAATTCCAACCCTAGTAAACTCACAGAGTGATGGGATTGTGATGACTGTAATTTGAGCATCTTAGGTGTATATTTATTTTTTACAAACTATAATAATGTTAGAAAATTTTGGATAAAACTGTGTATGAGGTTTTGAAACATTCAATGTTTTAGTGGACACTTCAAACACTTGAAATTATCATGTTTGAAACTAGTAATAAAGTAGATTAACCACTCAAATCAAATAATGATAAAGAAAGTAAATTGAGAATAATATATTGTTATAGGTTTTTGAAAATAATAAAGTATTGAAAGTTATTAAGATAGATTAATGATAAAATAAAAAATTACTAGATCCACATATTTGCGTGATTATTTTTGTATAATTCGAGTGCTCCAGGGATATTTTTCATCATGTTGAATCCATTTATGTATTCAGAAATGGATTTTAATCAACAAAAAATAGTGATTTCGTTTAAATTTATATCATCAGATTCCGCAAAAAAAACATTTCGTAAAATAGTTAGACAATGCCATTTTTGACACCACTACTATTAAATACTATTAGATGTTAAGAAAAAATATATATCTTCACCATATTATATAATGCGCTCTGCACTCCCTTGTTGGGCCTGTCCTTTTTTGTTTTTCAAAGATGTATACCATATTATATAATGCACTCCAAGCTGCAATCCCTTGATGGGCCCGTTCTTTTTTGTTTTTTTTATGAGTGTCAAGATGAAGACCATATTATATAATGTTCTTAGTTTATCAGTAAAATTTCCCCCAACCTGAAAAAAGTACTTCAAGTTGGGCTATCATATCCAAAGACTTCATTTAAACAACTTGTGACTATCACATCAAATACATCATTTAAACAACTTGCAACTAGTAAACACTCAGGAGTTATGTGAAGTCCTCGCGCATTTCAACTCTTACGATGATCAATATCTAGCCGACTGTAGAGTTTTTACGACTCTGTCAGTCGACTTCCCATCCATGCTACCATGGAGCATGATCATCCCACCACCATTGATCCAGGTGGATATCAGTGGCCTTCCACCTTTTCCAACTGGCTCAAAGCAGTTTTCTGGCAATTTTGGTAATTTACTACTTTTAGTAGTTTTCACTTCCAGAGCTGTTTTGAGGCCCTAAACGATGTTTTTTTGGGAAAACAGGTTTTCAATATCGAAATTCTTTCATTATTGCACCTAAAATGAATCTCCTTGATGATACCTTTCTAACGGGCTATCATACGCCTAAAACGGAGATCGTATGCAAAAGTTACGACCCCGGGAAGTTGATGTACTAACTTACCCAAACAGGGCCCACATGACTTTTGGCACCTCATCTCCTAGGGTTAGGTTTTTGGATGTCTAGGGTTTTTGGCATTCCTGCTTATTGTAAAAAGGGATTTAGAGTCTCAATGTAATCATCTTATTGCGAATGAGCGCAACTGTCACATCTCTTCTCAGAGATAAGCCGCCACCATTCCAACAAGCTTGTTTCCGCTGCATTTTACAGTTTCAACTTATTTTGTTATGGAATAGAAAACCAGTTTTACTGTATCTCTGTTATTTTGTGTTAAGCACCTGTTAATAATCTATAGTCATTTTGTTCTTCTCATAAAATCTGGATCAGTGGTATCAGAGCGGTCTTCTCCTTGTCGTCTTAATGCATGTCCCGAACGAGGTCGGAGTAGAAAGAGTTGGGTCTCGAGCTTGTTTCTCTTGAGGACAAAAGCTCTTGCACGCCCAAGCGACCTCTCATGACAGGAGAAAATAAAGATGACGAGACAAGATATTCTTTCAAACTGTTGATTGAGGAATCCCTCACGCAACAGAGGAACGAGATGATGGATAGTTTCGCGCAAATCCTTCGACAGTTACCAACAAGCGACACTTCTTCGTCGAGCGGAGGCGCCACCCCCTTCAAGGTACAAATAAACTTTGATATCCCTATATTTGAAGGTCAGATAGATGCAGATGTTGTAGACAAGTGGTTGAATCTGCTAGAAGGGTAATTTTCTTTCCATAACTTTTTGAATAGAGAAAAGATTACTTTTGCACTCCTCAAAGTCATTCCCCATGTCAAAGATTGGTGAGAAATTTTCTGTGAGAAAAAGGAAACAGAGGAACCCTCATTATTTACAATCACAACCACCTCGAAATCCTTCAGGGATGTTATTGAGGAACAATACTACCCTATTGGAAGTTATGATGACTTATATACCAAATGGACCACACTACGGCAAGAAAGAGACCAAGCAGTGCCAGATTTCACAAATATCTTCCATACCTTGCGCACCAAGTTGGGTATGAAATATTCTGAGCGACATATAGTGCTTAAGTATCACGGTGCTCTGCATAGATACATCTAGACCGAAATGGAATTTCTGGACATCTCATCCTTGGGCACGGCCTACCGATATGTCGTCAAAATCGAGCAGAAGCTCAAACAAAAGACGCAACAATTTGGGCCTGGGAACCCCTCACAAAAAAAGCCAGGAAAGGGTGGCCCCAACCCATAGAACAAAGGATAGAGAAAAGATGGACAGTATCAGGACAACCAGTTCAAGCCCCAAGCAAAGAAAGATACCGGGAAGTGGTGCGACTCCCATAAGAGCCCTTGGCATAACATTGTTGACTGCCGCTCAAAGCAATTGCTGGTGGCCGAAGTGAAAGCCTTTGAATCAGATGCGGATTCTAACTCTAAGACAGAACCAGAAAGGGGAAGACATATCATTGACATGTAACCTAGTGCCACTGTTTCTACCACCAAGCTCCAACCTGGTGAGCCAGACGAGCCAGAAGAAGGAGAGCGCCTCTTCCATTCACAGATGTTGGTAAAAGGCACCCCGCTGCACTTCATCATTAATAGCGGTAGCCAGAAGAACCTCATCTCAGCAGAGGTCGTCAAGTTGTTGGCCCTGCCGACAATTCCACACCCACAACCCTACACCATTGGATGGCTCTGCCAAGGAAGCTATCTCCGCATCATCTAATAGTGTCGACTGTCGTACAACATCAAGCCCCTCAAAGACGAGGTATTGTGTGATGTTTCTCCTCTCGAAGTTTGTGATGTTCTTTTGGGCCAACCTTATTTATGGAAACATCATGTTGTATATGAGTCTAGGCCTCGTAGTATTATTATTACTTTGAATAGGAAATTGTACAGGATACCCAAGGTAGTCCCACCTAGTGCTATTTCCTTGATCTTTGCTAAGCAACGCGAGAAGGTCATCTCTCAGACGAGGAAGTTTGTATTCTTTGTGATTCACTCTCAGAATAAGAGAAAGATCATAGCCACATCCAGGGTCTCTGCAATCAACCTCTCCACATAGCATAAGTAAGTAGATAAGGTTGTGGAAGAATACTCAGATATCTTCTCCTCAGCTACTGGGGTACCTCTGCACTGCCAGGTTAAGAACCCCATCGATCTGACCCCTGGCGCACCACTTCCCAATGGGCCAGTCTATCATCGCTCTCTGTTAGAGAAAGAGGAGATCAAGCGACAGATGTAAGAACTTATCCACAAGGGGCATATCCATCCCATCTCATCACCTTGCGGGAACCCAATCGTGCTGGTACAGAAGAAAGATGGAACCTAGTGACTCTGCATTGATTACCGGGCTCTGAATAAAATCATAGTCAGAAACCAGTACCCGATTCCCTGAATCGATGACCTCCTTGATTAACTCACGAGGGCCAAATACTTCAGTAAGATTGATCTAAAGTCTGGCTACCACCAGGTCCTGATAAAACATACAAATGTATGGAAGACTTCCTTCAAGTCAAAGGAAGGCCTTTTTGAATGGTTGGTCATGCCCCTTGGTTTGACAAATGCTTCAGCCACTTTCATGAGGATGATGGACGATATCCTATGACCATTCACTAATAATTTTGTAGTGGTGTATCTGGATGACATTCTCATTTACAGCAAGACTTGGGATGAACACTTGCAGCATATTCAGCAGGTTCTGCACACCCTGTGGCAGCACAAGCTATATGCCAACTTGGAAAATTGCTCCTTTGGCATGGACAGGGTCCATTACCTAGGCTACATCATTGATCAACATGTCGTACATGTGGATTCGGCCAAGATCCAAGTCATCCGTGACTAGCCATACCCAACCACACTCACTGAGCTTCGAAGTTTCTTCAGCCTTGCCAATTTCTACCGCAAGTTTGTGTTGGGGTTCTCCCATATTGCATGGGCCCTCAGCCAAATAACCAAGGGTGGTGGTAAGGTGAAATTTGCATGGGGTCGGTCCCAACAACAAGCATTCGATGATTTGAAGCAGCGCTTATGCTCTGCCCCAGTACTTTCACTACCATACCTGTAACATCCCTTTGAGATCGAGACAGATGCTTCAGACTATGTTGTGCATGCCATTCTCACTCAGCACGACCACCCCGTGGCCTATCATAGTGAGACACTATCATATGTTGTTCGTAAGTACCCTACTTACGACAAATAAATGTACTCCATTGTGTAAGCCTGCTGCCACTAGAGACATTACAATCTTGGGAAGGAGACAACCATCCACACTGATCATAAGCCACTGCAGTTCATGCAGACACAAGGAAAATTGCAGAATGACTACCATCAAAAGTGGTCCACACAGTTGCAGCAATTCCACCTCAACATCAAGTATAAAACAAAAAGCACCAGTTGCGTTGTTGATTGCCTCAACAGACTGCCAGTCATGACACTCACCACGGTGCTAGACTCTTGCGACCATGAGACCTTTGGATGGCCACAACTCTATGAGACAGACCCAGACTTCGCCACCACCTACCAAATGTTGGGTGTAAATGCAGTTGTCGATAATTTCCAGCTTCAGGATGGGTTGTTGTGTCGTCTGGGCCATATCTGTGTTCATCAAGTGAGTGAGAAAAGATGATTTGGGAATCCCACTACAGTTTGGTGGAAGGACACTTTGGCATTGAAAAGACAATGGCGATGCTACAGAAACATTTCTACTAGCCGAAACTTTGACAGGAGGTCAACAAGTATATCATATCTTGCATTGCTTGCGCTATTACCAAACCGACCACTAAGAAATAGGGCATGTACACCCCTCTTCCTACTCCTGACAGGTTATGGGAATCCATCTCAATGGACTACATGTCAGGCCTCCTGTCCACCAAGCGGGGAAATGTCTGTTTTTTTGTGGTTGTTGATCGCTTTTCTAAGATGGCGATTCTGGTTGCCTGCAAGAAGAGCATCACAGCAGAGGCCACTGGCAAGCTCTTCTTTGAAAGAGTCTGGGTACATTTTGGAATCCCACAAGCCATTTTCTTAGATCGAGACAGTCGATTTCTCAACACATTTTGGTCGAGCCTCTGGTCACTGCTGGACACCAAGCTCACCAAATCCACGGCCTTCCACCCCCAGACATATGGCCAAACCGAGATCATAAATCAAATGATTGTGCATATCCTTCGCATGTATAATTCAAAGCACCCTCACACATGGGATGAGATCCTTCCCTATGTACATCATAGCTACAACCGAGCCCTGCATAGCTCAACTGGCCATAACCCCTTTCAGGTGGGGTTGGGATTCAAACCATTGGGTTCCATAGATATTGCCCTTCCTATTGCGGTCACCTTGACCGACTCATCTCCTGCTGCAAATGAAGCTGACAAAGCCACCCGGTTCATTGAGAGGATATAGCACATCCACCAACATGTTCAGGATATCCTACAGAAGTCCAATGACAAGTACAAACAACGCCATGATCAACATCGGGTGCCACATAAGTTTCAGGTGGGTGACAAATTTTGGTTGCACTTGCAGAAAGAATTCCTTACAGGACCCCATCGGAAGCTTCGCCCACTCCATTATGGTTCCTACACCATCACCAAGACCATGGGGGATAATTCTTTTGAGCTCAACATTCCTCCTTTCCTTGGCTTGCACCCAGTGTTCAATGTGAATCTCCTTCGCCCTTATTTTCCACCATTATTAGACACCTCAGAAGTAGCAGAGCAATTGACACCAACAGAGCTCAACCCCGACTGCATACAATAGGAATCCAATGATCATATTGTGAACACGCAGATCAAGGGCACTCGACAGCAAAGGAACCAGCTTTATCAAGTCATCAAAGCAGGGCAGCTCCTGCACCAAGGCAAGTGGCTCACCCGAGGCCAAATTCAGCAAAAATTTCCTCATCTGATGGGGGACCTCAACGCAATGGAGACCATTTTTTCCTAAGGAGGGAGGATTGATCCAAATGGATATCGGTGGCCACCCACCTTTTCCAACTGGCTCAAAATTGTTTTATGGCAATTTTTTGTAATTTACTATTATTAGCAGTTTTCACTTCCAGATCCGTTTTGAGGCCCTAAATGATGTTTTTTGGGAATACAGGTTTGCAATATATAAGTTCCTTCAATATTTCTCCTAAAATAAATCTCCTCGATGATACCCTTCCAACCGGCTATCATACGCCTAAAATGGAGATCGTATGTGTTATCACTGAAAATTCATCCGCAAATGGTTACAGGAATCCATCATTTTCAAACAGCTATTATTTCACCTATGGACCAAAAATTACCAAAAATGCATTTCCAAAAGGTCCAAAACCATACAACCAGTTATAAAATTTGCATGCGCTAAGTATATACAGGACGCGCGTGCACGTGCGCCTGTTGAAAATGCCTGAAAAACCCGCATGTGCCCGAGGCACGACTGTGGACGCTAAAAGCCACGCACACCTCAGAACGACGCATTTATGATGTTGGTCGGCTTCCCACCCACTTCTGGTTCAACTTCCAAGTTGATTTGACATCCAAATCTCGGTTGAATCTAACTGGGTGGCTGGTCAAAGACCTAAGGGTGCCCTAAATGGCCCCTTGTTCACACTAAAGGCTGGTTAAATAATGCCCCAAAGTTATGCTATAAAAAGAGGCCATGGGTTCACTAAATTTTCAAGGAATATTCATTTGTATTGTTATGCTGCCTATATTCTCTTGGAGGATCCTCTTTCCTTGTCAAGAGAATACAAGTAGTATTTTATTAGATCCATTCACATCACCTCTTAAGTGAATTGGCTTGGAATTCTTTCACCATTTCCTTCAAGTTTTCAAGTTGTAAGAAGAGCTCAATCTTGGGGGTTCAAGAGCCCTCCCTTGGAGGAAGAGGAGACCCAAAGTATCCCTTTCTCTTTGGTGTTTTATTTCCACTAATACAATCCTTTGTATTGGTGACATGAGTCTTGTTTGTTTATTGTTCTTATATCTCTATGCCCTCTAGTTTAGTTTCTTTTATTGTCTTTAGCTTAGTCTTTTGTTTATATTACATGCTTGATGTTTCTAACTCTTGCATTCACTGTTGTTTTGCCTAGCTGACCCAACTGGGCTTGTAAGCACCTTTGTTTTTCTCATTTAGGTGACAAAAGAGGCGCAACAGATTGGCGACTCCATTGGGGAAAGGTATCAAATTCCTCCCTCATTTGGGTTATTTTATCTCTTCTTTCTGTTTATTTAACCTACAGGTACCATAACCAACCCAAGCCGACCTGCAGAAAGCCAAATTCAAAGATGAGTTGAGAGAATTCCATCCAGAATTTTCTTCACGGCTGTGTACCAGACGTGCACAAGTTATTTGGCCCATAAGCGTGTCTTCAACGCACGTGCACAAAAACCATTGTATTTCTCAACGCCTTCTGCGCACCTGCGCCCATAAATCACCGTCAGTTCACACATTGGCGCTCATAGCGCCTCTGTCTTTTCTGAGACCCGCGCACCTGTGTAAAAAACACACATTTTAAGCCTTTTTGCGATCTATGGAAGGCCCATAGCCTCCTTAAAATTGATTTCATGCACATTGTAACCAGCACCACACTTAGTTCCCTCTCCATATAAAGGGATTAGTCAAAACATAGGCACTTAGGGGGTTAAAATCATAATTTTTTCCTCTTTTTGTTTTCATGTTTGCCACATGGATGGATTTCTTTGATTAAAGTTTAAGTGGGAATCATTCTACATCACATATAAAACTTGCATTGGGACCATAAATTGGATATCAATCGTTGAGTATGCTCTTCTCTCGCGCTCTAAAGCGATCTTGAGAATCAGAAAGAGGCTGAGGGACAATTTCATCTCCCTTAAAAAGAAAAAATCTTTAGGAGAGGACAACAGCCCCCCTCAGGACTCTTCTTAGTTTATTTTTCAAACACATCTTAAGATTGTAAGGGCCCATACATGCCCACATGCTACAAAGATAGGATAGTGTTGAAATTTTCTTTCTTAGATTAACTCACTAGAGAAGTTTAAAGGTTTTGTAACGGGCCCATACATGCTACTAAGTTTTCCTCCACATGAGGTGCCAAAAGAATGTTTTAGTCTAGGTAGGATCTCGGGGATAGGCATCCAAATAACTCCCCGTTATCTGGGTCTCACATCATCAAAACAGTAGAGGTTGACAAATAGGGAACTTTCAAATCCTCCAAGTCAAGTGTTCCTACACCATAAGGCAGGGAGATACTCGTGAAGGGTTGAAGGCCGAGGTCCATTTTTTCTGTGCGTCTCCCCTTGAGGCACCCACCTCTTGGACGGGATCCAGCCCGTGACCCATTTATGAGGCCGAAAATCTAAATGCCTCACTTTGACCGAGGTACCTAGTGACCAAATTTTAGGACATCTACCCAGGTGGCAATTGTGGGCTACAATTTCACCTTGATCGGATTTTGTGTGGATATTGGGAAATATTGCCAGCTCTTTTGGGATATGCACCCTCTACCCCTCATTATAACTGATTACTTCATCCTTCACTAGTTCCTCTTCTGGTGGCTTTAGACCCCACTGTTGAGTGCTATTGGAAGGTCCATTGATATTTGAGAGGAATGACGTTACGTCTTTTAGGACACGAGCATTTTTTTTCTTTGTTCTCCCATGTGGAAAAAAACCACATATCCACATGTATGTTTCTTTATCAATTTCTTTATGTATGTTTCCCTTGTGATTACATCTAATTGAGAATTACATTGTGAAAGTTCAAAAAATTACAGCAAAGGCTCTTGCTTATTTATTTCTCTCATCACCATTTGCACACATCCACTTAGCTAGTCGGACATCATAGGGGACCAACAGAATCCCCATCATTCTAGACGCTTGTTAAATCTCCCTCCTCTTCTAGGGGGCGTTCCTAGCCTTGCCCACTCATTGGATTTACCTTCTCACACCCCTGTGAGGGCTACTATCTTGGGATTATCTTTTCTTGGTTCCACTTTACTTGGGTCCACTTCCCAAGGTCACCCATCCACTCGCTCTCCTTTACACGGAAGTAGGAGGCAAACTTCTTCTCAAGGGGGAAGTACAAACCCACCTAGTCCCCCTCAAGGGTCAGGTACACAAAACACTCACACCATGGTCAGAACTAATCCTCCACCACCACTCCAAATGCCATATTTGGCCTCTCTCAACATACCGAAATCTAAGCAAACTCACAAATGATCCTATATTGCATGACCCCACATGGCCTACAATGCCTACCAAACTACCTTCAGACATCTCCAAGTTTGAAGGAAAGGCAGGAGACGACCCTACCAACCATTTCATGACCTTCCACTTATGGTGCTCTTCAAACAAAATCATGGATGATTCCATCCGACTATGATTATTTCAACGCACACTCACTAGCCCATCATCCAAGTGGTATGTAGACGAAAAATCAGAACCCCATGCGACTTTCGAATCTTTGGCAAAGACATTTTTGACCTTCTTTCAATTACCAATCCTCCATGACAATGGTCTTGAACTACTCTCTGATTTTAAACAAACCTCAGCCACACATATCGCTAACCACATTTATGAGTGTCGTCGATGACGTAGTTTATGCAAAGAAGAAACCACCAAACAATAATGCCTCGATTGGTTTCTCATATCACTTGTCTCTCTCCTCGGTAAAGATGTGGCTTCCACCTTCCCCCAATCTGAAGAAGAATCCATCAGCAAGGCTCAACAATACGACCTCATCTATTCACAATCAGGATACTTGTACACAGTACTACCTGATCTCCCAAGACCAATGCCATTTGGCCAAGACAAACCTGGGATGTCTCACTCAGCAGACAGATTGATTGGTAATACCACACACCATAATACACAACCCCAACAACCACCAATGTATGGCACACCTCAATATCAACTGACATATGGAGGAATCCCTTATTATCCTTTGCCCCCTTATCAACAACCATACCCTGTTGCCCTTCCTCCACCCATCAGTGGGCCACCACCGACACCCACAATACGCCCATCTATCCAACCAAGCTCTGGTACTCCATCTACCTCAGCTTATACCCTAAGTACTAGAGAAAGCGCCATGCCTTCCTATGTACCTTATGGATCATTACCACAACATAATTTGTACTTTCCATTTCTTGGCCCTCCACAGCCCATGGCTCCACCACAAGGACACCCACACGCTGGGGTTAATTTTGTTCAGCCCTCTCCCATTCAACAATACCAAAATTTTGAACAATTGAATTCGGCCAACTCGACCCATCAGTCGAATAATGCCAAAAAGAAAGGCAAAAACCGGAACAATAATAACCCAGGGCAAGGAGAGAATCCTCCCCAACAACACCAACCCGCTGGAGGCAACCAGAGTCTAGGGAACCAAAACCCTCATGGGGGCAATAATAACAAACACCAAGGGAAAAATAACAACAACCTTTGAACCAACTTCCCTTGTGCCCTTTGCGGTGAGTTCGGTCACTATACTCATCATTGCCCCCAAATCGCTGACTTTAAATGAATGAAAGACTTTGTGAATGGACCACATCCTCCAACACCACCTGCCCCTCAGCAGGCCCCACAACAATACGTGCAACAACCAACCCCAGCCATACTGCAAAATCCCTTTCCACACCAAGGAGTGATGAACACTCAACAACACATGCAGCCTACCCCACCACAGTTGGGACAATATCTCAATCCAAGCAATCCCACAGATCGTACTATCCTCCTCACTAGTGAGAAAGAAATCCTTCTACAAACACATAGTCATCAATACAATGCACCCTCTGAGTCTACTCCCATCTCCCTAGAAGCAATCCCAGTCTCAACTGGACCCCCTTTGACGATCCCTCACCCTAGCACGGAAACACCCCTTTGCATCCATCGCATCCCATTGCGCAGGAATGTCCACAACCCTCAGGCTAGGGTGGCTCATAATTACAGTTTGGTCGTTGACTTGGCACAATCCCCGGCTGCCAGGTCAGTCTTAGAATTCCTTCAAACTTGTCCCACTCAGAGAAAGTCATTACTTTCCGCCTTGGGGGCAGTCGACCCTACTGATACTCGACTCATCACATTTGATATCAATAGCGGAGAACCTCGCCTCCTCTCTCTCATCGCTTTTCAAATCCCTGTTAAAATTTGGAACATTACAGTTCATCGGTGTATCATTGATGAAGGTGCATCCACATGCATCATGTCCAAGTCTGTATGGAAGAAAATTGGTTCCCCCAAACTCATACCATCTTCCATTACCTTAAGAGCTTATGAAAGACGACCATCTTCTCCTGAAGGGCTCTTCCAAAATGTCCTTGTAGAACTCGGGGGAAAAACCATTCTCATTGATATTGAGGTTATCGATGCCCCACTCGATTACAATGTCTTGTTCAGTCATAGCTACATGTATGCTATGAAGGCATTTGCTTCTTCTGTATTTTGAACCATGATGTTCCCCCATAATAGGAAGATCATTAACATCGATCAGGTTTCACATTATGAGCCTAACCCTTCTGCCAACATCAATAATATCCTCCCTTTCGTCCACACTAATCCCGATACATACCCACTCATCGAGATGGGCCCCAGAATTTTCAAAGACCCATCCTTGCTTGGGACATACCATGGCACACCACCACTTATTCATCCTTCCAATCAGGTATGTGTTGTCTCATCCAATGCAACTGAAATTGGTGATACTCTCCCTCCCAATGAGGCCTCTCTTATATCTAACGTCCCATTAGTCGCAAAACTTCTTCCTCGGGAATTACCTGAAAACCCTCTACCTTCACCTATTCCTGATTCCACCTTACCCCAAGGCCACATTCCAGTTTGGGAGACACTCCCCCAAGCTCTCACTCAAATCCCCTTCTTTTACCCTCCACCAGGTGTACAAGCTTTCCAAGTATCCGCAATGCTTACCCTCCCCAATATGGTGCTGGGAATTCTAGTGTGGTATCTACATCCCCCCGCCATGGTCCCTCAACCATCCCTCCCTCCTCAAACCGAAGGAATTTCGATGCAGATTCCAGTACCTACTCCCACAACACCACCAGCATCCCCACTCACTACCACCACTGCTACAGTTGGGGGCAGACGTAAAAAGAAAGAGCCCACCACTCCCCTACCCCCATGTGTCCAACCTCCTTGTGCACTATGCGAGAAAGATGGACACCCAACCAACAAATGCCCATCTCTACCAAAGTTACACAACCTAATTCAACTCAATCAAGCACCATCACCGCTCGTCGCTTCATCAAGCACTTCCGCTACCTCCACTAACATAAGTAGAAAAGTACTGCGAACCAAATTCACTTGCGCCATATGTTCAGAATATGGCCATTATACACACCATTGCCCAGCACTACCTCAATTCCAACAGACATTAACTACAGTACGCCATAGTTTTCAGAAAGAACCCAATCCATCTGCATCATCCTCAACAAACGTCACTGACATCCATTATGTCACGACTTCAGTCAATGAACATATGAGATGCCCTTTCTCTCTCTACGAATCATTAGATCATTTCACATATCATTGTCCGATGATCATTGAATACATGCAATGCCAAATAGCTCTGATTCCAAATCCTTCACCCCCCCTGCAGAATCAGTGATTAACCCTACTCCATCACCAGAGGTTCTTCATATTATTTTCCCTGAGCCTGAAGCACTCCCTACTCCTCTGTGGTTCTTGGATGATCTATACGGGGATTTACCCCCAAATCCCCCCAATTCTCCAATTCATTTTCCTATGGAAAGTTTACGCTCGACTATCATTTTTAACCCACAATATCTCGATATTTGGTTTATGTCAAGCGAACCATCGCACTCCCCTTGCACCAATCCCTCTACTTCTTCACCACCCAGAGACAACGACACAGTGACAGTCACTGATGTCACTCCACTTGATCCCCTATATTCATGACAGTTTCACTGCGATGAAGATATCCTCGAGGAGTTAACTACCCCCGATTTCCCATGGGATGTGCTCCACCATAGAGCGCTCTTTCTTTCACGGGAAGCCTTCACACCTCCTAATCAACACCCGATATACGCAGTTGAAACCAAATATTTTCTCCCATCGGGACATATAGATTGGTTCAATAATCCTATTCTTGCCCTCGACGCTTTCGAAAAAGGAAATATGGCCAATATCTCCTCAACCATCAAAATAAATATTTCCATCAAATCGGGAATTATAGAGGAAATCACCATTGGCGTTGCATGCTCTCCTAAATAAATCACCACCTACAAAGCCCTCTTCCAGGAATACTGGGATATTTTTGCTTGGTCATGCACAGAAATGCCTGGCTTTGATCCCTCTATTGTCGAACATCGCATAGACACATGGCCTGATATCACACCAGTCCGCCAAAAAAAACGACTACTACACCCATCCAAAGTAGCGGCTATCAAAGCCGAGATTGACAAATTACGTGCTGCTGGGTTCATCTACCCCATCACCTATATGTCATGGGTCTCCAACCCTCTCCCCATTAACAAAAAATAGGGAACCATCCGTGTATGTACGAACTTTCATGATCTCAATCACGCCTGTCCCAAAGACAACTTTCCAATGTCTTTCATCGACCAAATTATCGATGATTGCGCAGGCCACGAGGCTTTGTCCTTCATGGATGGTTTCTTTGGCTATAACCAAATCCAAATCCGTCCAACAGATCAATACAAAACTGCATTTACTACCCCTTGGGGAACTTTTGCATATCGTCTCATGCCTTTTGGCCTCAAGAATGCTAGTGCTACCTTCCAACGCGCCATGACATACATCTTTCATGATCTGGCTCATATCATCCTAGCATACTTGGACGACCTCACAGCTCGATCCAAACAATGCACTCAACATCTCGATGATTTACGAATCATCCTCCAACGATGTCGTCAATATAACATCCACTTGAAGCCCCTCAAGTGTGTATTCTGCGTCACTGTTGGGTGCCTCCTTGGGTTCATTGTTTCCCAACGTGGCATTACCGTAGACCCCTCAAGGTCCAAGCCATCACATAAATTCCACCCTCTCGGAACTTACACCAACTCCAGAGCCTACAAGGCAAAGATAACTTTTTATGGTGCTTTGTCCCAGATTATGCTATTCGTGCACATGGCTTCCTCTGCTTACTTCGTCACGGCATCCCATTCCAATGGGATTAACATGCCCAAACCTCTTTTGATGATCTTCAAGCGGCCCTTTCCAATGCCCCGTTGATTATTCCACCTGACTATAACTACGACTATATCCTCTACATATCAGCCTCAACCATTTCAGTAGCAGGAGTGCTCATCCAAATAGGGTATGACGACCACGAGCATGTGATTTACTACATTAGTAAAAACCTTTCAGGGACACCCTTGAAATACAACCACGAGGAAAATCTAGCCCTTGCAGTTGTCCTCGTAGTCCAGAAGCTGCAACATTACATTCTGCTTCGAACTACCAAATTCATAAAATATTCCAACCCCATGCAATACTTGCTCAGTCGTCGTCAAATTAACGACAAATTTGCCCGATGGATCGTCATCCTTTAGGAGTACGATCTCGAATTTTCAACACCCAAGAGCAAGAAATCTCTCTTCCTCGCCGAACTCATTGTTGAAACAAAGCTTAAATTTTTCGTTCCTAAGGCCTAGATTTTTATTTCTTAAGGTTTCGGCTTTCCTCAAAGAGAAATTTCATCATTTCTGAATTTCGCGATACATTTTATTTGTTTTTGAATAAAAAGGTTTACAAATATATAAATTTTCCAACACTTTTCAAAAATTCTTTAAAAAGAATATAATTTTAAATTCACGAGTCTTTCAGTCAAACGTTAAAGAAATCGGGATTCGGGGTTTGATGTAAACAAATTTTTAATGCAAATCAAATTGTGAAACCCCGATCCCCAATTTCCCGATACTTTAAGACTTAATTAAAACATAAATTGCTTAATTCTCAATGAAAAGGGTTTAAAAGTTAAGTTAATCACGTCGCGATATCGGGATTCGTGGTTCCATAAGATCATATAATCTTGTCATCGTGTTTCCCGATTTCCTGATTTCGCGATACATTTTGATCCTTAAGTAAAGATATTAATTAATCTAATCTCTGCTAAGAATGATTAAGAGTTAAATAATTACATCGCGATTTTGCGATTCGTGATTTTATGAGAAGCGTGTTTCTTGTCATCAAATTCCCCGAAATTCCGACTTCCGATTTTCCGATTAACGAAATCCCGAAAACATTGAATCTCAATTAATTAACATACCAAAAAAAATTTAATTTAAATTAATACATCGCGATTTCGGCAATCGGGTTTCTTCGATGACATGTTTTTTCAACATCAAGACTGACGAAATCCCGAAAATCAAGTTTTCAAATTTAACTGAAAATTAACATTAATAATTCACTTTCTAAACAATTTTAAAGCTAATCATTCTCTGAGTAATTGTTAATGCATTGTGGTCCGAATAAGTATGTTTCTCTGTATTTCGAAAATGACGAAAAAGCTAAAGTACGGGCATTGAATGCTTATATCTGAAAATCTTTTCTACATTACTAGCTTTTATTTCATGACAGATGTACGATTCGCATTGTGTTTAAGATATATTCAAATTAAACGATCGAATATCTGCATTTTCATTTCAAAGCTACATTTTCTCATCCACTCCCTGTGATAGGTTTTCAAGCTAAACACAGAGCTATGGCACCCAAAAAAGCACCGAAGAAGAACGAAGACCAACCGGAAGGTGATATTATCTCCGATACTACAGCATCTGGAGTACACTCGGTCAAAATGTGGACTGGAATTTTCGAAAAGCTGGAGGATGAGCTTAAATATGCAGACTCTGATTCAGAAAATCATCTCCGAGACATTGCTGAGTCTGAGCTTCATAAGGTTGTCGCACGCCCGAGGTTGGTAGCATATACCGATATGATCTACTGGGCTCTAGATAGAGTGGATATCCCAACAAGAAGCATTCTGAACGAGCAAGGAGCTATCATCGGCTCATTCAGGCCTGAGCACATTCAAGTAATGTATAAGCTTTCGCCCAATTATAGACATACCTTTAATTCTCAGTTTTTAGCCGAGTTTCAAAGAAAAGAATGCATTGAAGCAGGGCAGACATACCCTAACATGATTAGAGGATGGGCCAGGGATGAAAATAAGTTTAGGGTTGATTTACATGGGATTTATGCCACAGCTTCCTTAAACGAATATATGGTTTATGTAGCAATGATGTTATGTAGACTGTTCGGGAGAAAAGACCCTTGTCACTTTCATGCAGACTGGACACCTTTCCTAGAGGAAGTTTCAGAAGGACGCAGTTTTAACTGGCATAAAATTTTGTCGGATAACCTCACATCAGAGGTTGTGAATTATAGAGCAACCAAGTCAAAAGGACAACCAGTGTCTTTTTATATGTCTGCATATATTATGGATGCCATATGTTTTAGGACTCCTTTCCCATTAATGATTTGGAGTTGGAATGTTTCTTGCCCAGAGCCTGTTCATAAATACCACTCAGCTCTCTGGGAAGAAAATGGAAAAGATGTTTTTTATGATGTCTGTCATTATGTAATTATCCCTCTGCACAAAATATTCTTTGGATGCGAACCCCCTCGCATTTTTGACACAGTCATAGAAATCCTCAAATCAGTTGCCGACTGGTTTATTGAGGAACATGTTTCCTATATTAGAGTTTATGGATGTTCCATTCCGCCTCACGCACTCTCGAAGTTCTTACCAGATAGATTGGTATGCAGAGAGGTGGCTTATCAGTTAGACAAGGGTGGTATTGGGTTAGAATTAAAAGCCCTTCAGAAAAAAGCATGGCCATCTTTTCCTGTTCATATCGGAAAACTTACTTTATTAAATTTAGGGCATACCAAGGCGGAGGCCGAGTTATTAGAGGAAGTTAAATTAGTAGACATCGAGCACAGAAAACATGACCCTTACCAAATAATCAGTCGGCATTACACACATTGTAATTTAAAAGCTTATGAACATGAAGTTTCAGTTGATGATGATATTTTCAAAGATGTTAAATCTTATGAGGAAGTGCAGAACAGGGTACAAGCCTTACCACCTGACTCACAGGCTGGGTTTGCATCTTTTCAACAACATAGGTGAAGTTGCCTGCTGAAGATTCTACAAGGTGAAATGTCTACTTCATTGCCAGAACAGGAAGAAACCCCTCCAGGGTTTGAAACTGATGCTCAGGATAAGTCAAGTGACAAAGATAAGTTGAAAAATCCTGAAATACCTCCTCAAAATACAAAAGGTTCTCAGGTAAAATAACGAGGAACGGAAAAGGGAAAAGGACTGGAAACAAGTCCAATAATTCTAGATGATATTCCAGAAAATATTGGAGGAACTGCTTCAAAAGAACTTGGCAGTCCTATCACAGCTTTGACTCCATTACAATCAACTTTCGGAACCCCTCATGAAGGAGTTCTATACGTCAGCGATATGGAGCCAATTTCGAGAGATGAAATCCCTTCATCTGATTATTTTTTCAGCAAGAAACGAAGAGCAGTCTTAAAACAGGAAATTCATCCTGTAGGAGAAAGATCAATCAAAAAACATAAAGTTATCATATATGGTAAAAAACTCAAGGAAGGAGAGTTCGCTACAGAGTTAGTAGGCACAATGGGTGCTATAGCAACAGCTAATATATATTATGTAGGAAATCTAACTACAATGCTTGAGCAGAAGGATCAAGAAATAATTCAGTTGCAAGACAGATTAAAGGAAAACAAAAGAAACATTAGTTGGGGAATACAGAAGGGTCTAGAACAAGCTAGACTCAAAGATATGCAAGAAATCCAAAAGTTGAATAAAAACTTGGATGAGGCAAAACACATGATACAGGTCACTCAAGAACAGGTTCAAAGGTTAGGAGAAGAAAATAAACTTTTGCAAGACAAAATTACTTATGTTGCTAACCAGGTAATTGAAATTGAACATTTCAGGACGCAAGCGTCAGAGATATATGCAAAAATAGAAGAAGAACAACAAAAGGTATTCTGTAATCTGGAAATAATCCAGAACTATTTTCAGGAATCAAATAGGTCCATGGAACAGGTGTTCCAGAAAGAAAGAGAAGCAAAAGCAGTGAGGACTACTTTTCAAAAAGCAGTAACTTCTTCATCAAAAGATGAAATTGGAAAAAATAAGAAATTATCTGTTTCTGAACAAGTAAAAGGAGATATAATGATAAAAGTCTGGGAATCCAAATTGGCTGAATATAAAAGAATCACAAAGGAAGTTAACGAAGACTGTCAATGAATCTTTAATCTCTTTGAAAAAGATTCATTAAATATTGGGGCAGATAGTTGTTCTGGGTTATTAGGCGAAAACAACATTGCCAGGCATCAACTGAAGTCAAAGGAAGAGCTCGAAGAAAGAAAAGCAGAAATTTCAATATTAAATTGGTCAACATTACAGAAATAAATAAGTGGATGGTAACTCCAAGTGTAAGGTTAAAAAATGTTAAATTCACAAAGAAAATGATAGAAAGTCAGTTGCCAGATTTACAGAAAAGATTTTTCTCTTTCGAAGCAAATGAGATACCTGAGGCTCCTAGGATCTTAGTAAACTTTTTGGGCAAATGTTTTCAATGCGTTGAGGCAGAGAAAGCAATTTCGTCAACGTAGATTTAAAACTTTTAAAATGCTTTTATTTATTGGAATTTTGAAAGAAATTGTAAACGGTTGACATTATTTTATGTAACCGTAATATTAGGGAGTTGGTTAGTTACCAACGAGAAACTTTGATATAAATGTATAAATATAGTTTCAAAAGGCTGAGAAAGGGCTTCAGAAATTTGGGAGATAGCCTTTTTTTGTAATTTCAGTTTTGAAGTTCATCAGAATATAAATCGCAAACAAGATTCTGGATCCTGCAATTTTGTAACTATGTGTCTTCCCCTGTTTATCATGCTTTGTTAAATTTTCCTTTTAAAGTTTTTTTCTCACAAGTGAATCAATTTGAATTTATATACATTGTTGTTTATTATTTCAGATTGGTTTGGATGTTGAATGTATTACAGTCTTTCCTCTGAAATTACTTTAGTGATTTTAAGACCTGTAAAACCTTATGTTCCTTAATATTTAACTCTGTTAGAAATCTTGTTTTTTTTTCATCATTGTTAATTGAAATATACGATTCTTTCCCGATAAAAGCCTTATATTTCCTGTATTGTATTTCGTTGTTTACAATTTCAAAATTGTTACAAAACCAGGAAACGGCCTTGAATGTGCTTTTACATTACTGTTATAGATTTTGAAACTGTTTTCATTGATATCATCTCTGGAAGTCTGAAGTAACCAATTGATTAAAATCCAAATTTATAAACCTTTTAAACTTTATCATCCATGACTGTCCCTAATAGTAGACAACCTAACGTAGAACTGGGCCTTCAGGATCAAACCAGCATTGCCCTAAGTTTATTTAATACTATTTTACAAACAGCGACCAATAGGGCTGAACTAGAATGATCATGGGCTGCTATTGAACGTGACATTAGCATCCAAGAGAAACAAGAAGCGAGACAGAGATAGTTGAGAAACTGAATCTGCTCCGACCTTTCTTTAATTCCTTAATTCTAAATCCTTTCTTTAAATCATTTTTCAAATGCCTTGACGGTATGTTTTATAGCCTTAAAACATAAACTCAGGAACAACACTCATCATGACATTTCCCTCCAACACTACCAGTTCCCCCATCAATACCGACTTCCCCAATGAAAATCTCTTTTACATCCCCTCGGATGACCCTTGGTACGATGATCTTCTTGTCTACCTCCAAACACAAAAATTTGGAAGCCACCTCTCCAGAGACGATTGTCAATGTATTCGTCACCAAGCCCCACACTACTTACTCATCGGTGATGTCTTATATCAGGGAGGAGTCGACACTGTACTCCGTCGATGCTTGACTATCGACAAGGCCGATCACGTCTTGAACGACTTCCATAGCGATGCTTGTGGGGGGCGCCTCTGAGGGATGTCCACCACTCAGAAAATCATTTGTGATGGTTACTTTTGGCCTACATTGTTTCACGATTGTATCCACGCTGTGAAACGATGTGACAAATGTCAGATTTACGCCAACAAAGCACGAGCACCACCTGCTCTTCTACACCCAGTCATCACTGCCGGTCCCTTTTGCAAATGGGGCATAGACTTTATGACTTGCAACCCTCCATCCAACAATGGACACAAATACATTGTCATTTTCGTCAATTACTTCACCAAGTGGGTTGAAGCCATGCCTACCTTCAACAACACCGTCGACACTACAGCGTGTTTTTTCTTTAACCACGTCATTTCCCGCTTTGGAGTACCGTTACAACTAGTCTCTGATCATGGGAAACATTTCGAGAATGAGATTTTCGTCGAATTCTCGTCCAGGTTAGGCATCTCCCATGAGTTTTCCTCCTCGTACTACCCTTAGTTTAACGGACAGGTAGAAGCAGTTAACAAGGTCCTCAAAACCATACTGTAGCGCACGGTTAATAAACATAAGACCAATTGGCATCATATGTTATTTTCTGCGCTATGGGCTTACCGCAGGGTAGTGAAAACTACCACTGGTTTCACACCATTTAATCTAGTCCACGGAGTTGAGGCCACTCTTTCCATCGAGTGCAAAATTCTCACATTATGCGCCGCTATTGAGCTATTACCCGACACTGCTCCAATGGAGCAACGTTTGCTGAACTTAAAGTCCCTAGATGAAGATTGTTGATCCTCATTACAGAAAAATGAGGCAGCCAAAAAATGGTCAAAGGCCACCTTTGATCGCCATGTCAACCTTCGCTCATTCGCAGAAGGCGACCTCATCCTTGCTTACGATATCACACATGATACCCTTGGCCATGGAAAATTCGAGTCACTATGGCATGGACCTTACATCATCCAACATTGCCTCACTAAAGGCGCATACATCCTAGCCTCTCCCGAAGGCCACCCTCTCATAGAACCCATCAACGGGTTGTACTTAAAGAAATTGTATGCTTGAGCGTAGCCATTCTACACTAGGCTATTTCTTTTTGTACATTTTTTTGTAGAGTTTTTAATCTTCTTTTTCCATACCTCCCGTCTAATCTATCATTGTTGTTATTAACATATGCCTCCTCCATCAGCCTACCACATCGGTTACGCCAACGACACCAACCGTTGGACACAGAATCTCGCTTCGACTGCTTGGGTCCTCTATTCCCCCTCACATGAACTGCTCCACTCCAACGACATATGTTTGGGCTCAACAACCAAAAACAAAGAAGAATACATAACCTTCATTAGCCTCCTCACCGAGGCCAGTCATCGTTGTATTCATCACCTTCGCATTCTATTAGATTCCCAACTGGTTGTCCTCCATCTCAACAATGTGTACCACGTTCGTGATCCTTGCCTCTTCCGCAAATACCTGCAAGTTAGACTTTTATCTCGACATTTTGATTCCATCACATTCACACATATTCGAAGACAATTTAATCAAATAGCAGATAACATGGCTAACCTAGTGTTAGATTGGCATTTATCACACCAAGCTACCAATACGCATACATCAAACATCAATAATCTGTCACAGCATATAAATTAAACATCATCAACAAAACATAAAACACATGTGAACATCACAAAGATCCCAAAATGTATATCCATATATATATATATATATATATATATATATATTGGTCAAATGTGCCATCAAAATGTTTACAAAAAATAGAGTACATCCTGTACAACATCCGTAGGCCGGTGAACCACCTCGCCCCTATAGATACAAAACTGGTGTCACCACACTGTTGGGCTCTAAATATGTCCTAAAAACAACCTCTATGCATCAACCAAAGGTAGGCGCTGGCACAAGCGTTTTACTTGTCGTCTACGTAGGTTCTTACCTTCTGTTTTCAATACCCAACCTCCAGAAATGCAACACCTGTAAAGGAACATCAATCGTAAAGGGAACGACAGTTGTTCTATTCAAAGGAATAGCAAAAGGAACAACAATCGTTCTGTTCAAATGAACAGCAAAAGGAATAACAATCGTTTCGTTCAAATGAAGAGCAAAAGGAACAACAATCGTGACAAGGGAACGACACTCGTTATATTGGGATGAACTAATGTTGTATTAATTGCATTGTAGTATTTACCCAACTTATCTAATTTGTCAACCCGAGGTTTGTAAACTGACGAAGCACATGCAAAGTATATGCAATATTGAAGCGGGACTAATCTAATCTAATGTTTAAGCTACAACTGAAATAGAATCATTAATCTAACACACGACTGAAATAGAATCATTAATCTAACACACGACTGAAATTGAATCATTAATCTAACACACGACTTGGAATTGAATTAATCTAGTTGCGTAAATGAAATTAATCTAGGAATGGGAAATTGCATGAAGGAAATTAATCTAGAAATGAAGAACCACACGAAGGAAGAGCAGATACAACAAGTGAAGAGTTGAATGGCATAACAACATATGAGATCTCTCGCCAATGAAGCAATCTTACATTCAATAATCAAATCAATCTTCATAACAGAATAATGAAAGCATGAAAACCAAAACCATGAATCAAAGCTAAGAATCCCTTTCTCTTTCGAATCCTAATGACTACCATTTATGACTACTCTAATTCTCTACTTACAACTGATTGAATTCTAATTTCTCCTAATTGAATTCTCATGAAGAGAGACCACTCTCTTTTATACATGAGAGCCTTGAAGATAAGATAACCATCTCATTATTACAGATCCACTTTTCTCTCAACCTATTTCCCATTATTACAAAATATAATCCCTTTAAATCCTC
>JZKD02S1668631.1:1506114-1521254 GCA_000966675.3 Picea glauca
AGTATATACACTAATATATATTATGTCGACATATATACAACATATCAACAACATATATTAGTATATGTGTTGGTATATATATTAGTATCTGTCAATTGGGTTTACCTTGGGAAAATCCTTCAGAGGGTTGTGAGAGGAGGTGATAAGAGAGGGAATGTGGATGGGAATGGTAGGCAAAGGGTTAGGGTAGAGAAGAGAGGGAGATACATGAGACTAGGAGAGGTAAGGTGAGAGGGGAAAATGGAGAGGAGGTGAGAAAATGTCAAGGGTAGATGGGTAGGGGAGAGGGAGTGGTGGTCATGAAGGATAAGAGGGAGGAGCCAAGGGGGAGGCAAGGCAAGATGAAGGAGGATCTAGAGAGGATGAGAGGACATGAGAGGAGAGAAGAGTTAGGTATAGGGGAAGGGGGGATGTGGTGGCTAGGGGAGAGGGAGATGAGGGGTGGAGGGGATGAAGGGGTTGGGAGAGGAGGTGAGTGGAGAGGGAAGGTGGATGGGTATGGGTGGAAAAGAGGGAGGAGTAAGAAGAAGGAGATATAGGAGGGACAAGGTGAGATGGGTATGAGGGAGTGGTGCAAAAGAGAAAAAGGGGGAGGAGGTGAGAAGAGGCAAAGGGTGGATGGGTAGGGGAGGGAGATAAGTGAGACAATAGTGGGAGATAGGTGAGATCATGAGATATGGGCATGATGAGGTAGGGCGATAGGGGAAAAAAGGGATGAGGTGAGAAGATGTAGATCATTTTCAAGGCTATGGGACATACACCTTATGCTCAAAACCACCTAGAGGAACTGACATCCACAAAATAGGTCGATGATACTCTCAAGAGGCCATGTGTGGATATTCAAGGCATCCTTCTTGGCCCTATATGGCTAGAAGATTCCTTTAGGACCTAATGTTCATGTTTCCTCCCTTGGCCATGTCCAGGGCCTCGAAACCCATGCCTAGTGCTAAAAAACTGCTAGCGGTACCTATATACCTAGTTAGGGGCAAATGATACCCTCTGTTGGGTCTCCTTTTTGACATCCACATTCACCTTACTTTTGCAACCTATATTGATTATGTTTCCTTAAAACTATGAGTAATCCATTCATTTTTCTCAATGATATACTCATTTCACTATCTCTTGGTGTACATGAGGTAATACATGTTTAGCTTATGATTTTCATGGTTTATTGATAGTTAGAATAGTTATCTATGTGCTTTATTCCATATAACAACCTTGTTGTAGAAATCGTATTAGGATAGGTTTCTAAGACAACACTCAAGGTCATCTGGTACCCACACTCAAGGTCATTCCGTACCTGCACTGGAAGTCATTCGATACCTGCACCAGAGCATTCCAGAAGTCATCTGGTGCCATATTTTCGGCTTGATTTTCGAGCAGATGAGGGTGGATATTGAACTTTGGGAATACGGGTTTTCTCTAGAATGACGTCGACATGTGAAGACATGTGTTATAATGTACCCATCTTGCATGTGTGTACCTCCATATCAGGGGGAACGATTCAAAAAAAAATCAACAAATATTTCTAAACTGCCATATTGCGTCTTCATTTTCGTGTGGATGGAAGCAGATCCTGCAAAACCACCAAATGGGATTTTAGAAAATCTAGCGAGCTACAAAACCCAGAACTAGTTTCTCAAAATTCACAATGAATAGAGATATATCAAAATTCATTGACATAGCTAAATAATATGTATATATATGTAGCTAAAAAGTATATAACACATTGTCTTCTTGTCCTTTTACTTCATATCCTGGTGGTTGTTGCACATAGACTTCTTCTTCTAAATATGCATTCAAGAAGGCTGATTTGACATCCATTTGATAAAATTTCCATTTGTGTTGACTTGCAATAGCTAGTACCATCCTAATTGTGTCAAGTTTTGCTACAGGTACAAATGTTTCATTGTAATCAACTCCATATTCTTATGCAAATCCTTTAGCTACTAATCTTGCCTTATATTTGTCAACTTTTCCATTTGCCTTATATATAATTGTATAAACCCATTTCACACCCATGCATTCTTTCTCCTTAGGTAAATCAACTAGATCCCATGTATCATTTTTTCAATAGATTCCATTTCATCATTCATTGCATTAATCCAATGTTCTTCCTTAATTGCATCCTCAAAATATATAGGATTTTGGGTAAATAAAATAAAATTAGATTGCAAATCTATCCTATCTCCTTGATCATATATTTCTTGCAAGCTTCTAGTCTTTTATCCTCTTAATCTTGGTCTTAATGATGCAAGTGTAGGATTTGAGTCATTACCTACTTGTGGACTTGATGATTCTTCTTGCTCAACTTTCCTTTGTGAGTTTTCTTCTTGTGGAATTCTTGATGGTATTCCTGCTTGCTCATTTGATTATTTTCCGTGTTCTCCTTGACCATTTTCTTCTTGTTCTTCATATGGTATTGTTGTTGTACGTGTAATTGTCTTGTCTATATTTCCATCCCATGATTCTTCCACTTTTAATACATCATCTCTACTTACAATGACTTTCTTGGTTATAGGATTAAAAAACTTATATGCCTTAAAATTTTCATCATAACCAATAAAAATGCATTTTTCACTTTTATCATCCAATTTACTCCTTGTTTCTTTAGGCACTTGTGCATATGCAATACAACAGAATACTTTAAAATGAGAAACACTATGATGCTTACCACTCCATGCTTGTTGATGAATCATGTCCCTCACAATCTTTGTTGGTCTCCTATTCAATATAAAAACTGCACAAGCTACTGCTTCAACCCAATATTCATTAGATAGATTCTTGCCTCTCAACATGCTTCTTGCCATCTCCATTATTGTATGATTCTTCCTTTCTGCAACACCATTATGTTGAGGCGTATAGCTTGTGGTGAACTGCTTATTTATTCCATGATACCTGCAATACTCCAAACAAATCTTTTGACTTGTATTCTCCTCCTCTATCTGATCTCAATATATTAATGGATAGGCCACTTTGTTTCTCAACCAATACCTTGAATTCTTAAACTTGTCAAATGTTTTAGATTTGTGTTTGAGAAAATAAACCCATGTTTTTCTACTATAATCATCAGTGAATTTTAGAAAATATATGCTCCCCCCTAATGATGGTGTTTTCATTGTGTTGTTCCTGAGATTGATTCTAAGGCTCAAATAATAATGTCAGGCATGAAAGATTTAAATGAAATGCTTTTATAAGTGCTTTTTTCTACCTTAAGTTTTTTGAGAAATAATCTTTAAGTGAAATTTATGATAAGACAATTCAAATGTTGTATCTTGTTATCTGAGTCGTAATTATAATTTCAAATGATGTAGAAATGATTTACAAAACTATTAAAAAAAAGCCAGGTATTGATTATAGATAAGTCTCACCTTGTTTGCAGTAGAAGATGTACCCTTGAAAATAGATAAAAATTGGAGCAATTCACACAAGTCACAGGTCTTGTTTTTACTCACAATAATAACAGAGGAAAAGTTGTTACTGAATGAATTTCTAATATATTATGATCATAGTATACGTATTACTAAATTGTAATCATTCACTCTTCAAGAACTACATAAAGAAATTCAAAGAGATGGAAACACAGAGGAAGCACATAACTAAAATGGAACGAAACTTAGAATCTTTGTCTACACTTGTATTAATATTAAAAAAATGTTTTCTTTTTTACATTAGGCTACAAGCAACCCTGAATAGATCTAAAATCTATCTATTTATACAAAACTGTCTCAACTAAAAGTAGTTGGACTTTCCACAATATCTGATCTAAAAATAGAATACAATCTGAATGGAAAACAAAATGCAGATATTGTTGAGCCATGATTTGATGAGCGGGCGCTTCACATGTTACTTCATTTTCTCCCAGGTGCACTCACTTTCCTCTGCTCATTGAATTGAGTACACCTGTCCATTAAGGCTACCACGAATCTTGAAGGCTCAATCTTCTCATCTAATTCAAAGGCGAATGTCTTCCTTTGTATTAGTGGCAACTTTTCCTGGATCTTCTTTGCTTCCTGGGCTGCGATTTGACACTGTAAATTGAGATTCAACAACAACTCATTGATTTTAAATAAATCGATCTGATTCATTTGTTGGATGGAAGATTGAATATTTTCCTTATTCTTTCTGGAGTTTTCTTGATTCATTTCTATTCCAATCCACTCCAATGCCTCTGAGATATTATTTTCTTCAAATTCAATCAGTTTTTTATCTACAGAAGATAATGCCTTCAGACAAGAATCCTTTGCATCTTTGGAAAGTTTCTTTCCTTCTTCCATATTTGTTTCCTGGACTTTCACGACCATTTCTCCCTTCACTTGTTCATAATGTGAGAAAGGGGCGAGACCAAGGATATTATCTTTCTGCCTCCATATGATAAATTCCTGAAACTTAGACCTAACTGCACATGCATCTTTTTCCTTGACATAAATACTTTTCAGAGAAAGGTTTATTGGCTGATAGCATTTATGAATAGTATCCACCTTCTGATATAACTCCTGATGGACAACTTCTAGCTTCTCATTGATTTCTGATGCTTGTGTTTTGAAGGCAGTAATGTCTATTGTTTTGTTCTCTATTAGGTCCAATTTGGCCTGCAGTTGTTCTACCAAATTATCCTGCTGAGTGATCAAACCTTTGCTAGTATGTGAACTTTGGTAGATCAGTTCGAGTTTATCTTGTAACTCCTTCATCTAATGCTGATAATTAGCCCTGATTTTTTCAATGTCCCGATTCATATTGCTTCTAACAGTCTGTTCCGTATTATGTATCTCATTCTGTAATTGCTCCACTAAGAGACATTTATGTTGCAGTTGTTTGGTTAAATTGTCCACTGATCATTGATTGGTAGTGGAAAAAGACCCTAGTGAATCTGCAACTTCCTTTGCAAACTTAGGATCATCTTGATCTTTCCCATCATATACCAATATTTTCTTTTTAGTGACTACTCCATCCTTTTGCTGAGATTCTCTTTTTACAATAGCTTTTCGTTTCTTGCTGAAAAAGAAACTTGAGGGAGGCATTTCTTCAAGAAAGATAGGAGTAAGCTAACCTACATGAATGAGCTTTGAACTAGGATTTCCAAAACTAGTCTGTAAAGGGGTTAATGATGGAATAGGAGAAATAATTCCTGTGTAATGTTCTAGACCTGTTGTATTTGGGGTGCCAATAGGAGTAGTTGGTGTTGAGTGAGGAACAACTTGTCCCTGATTCATGAAAGCTTCAAATTGGGATAATATTTGCTGATCATTTAGACCTAGCAATGGTGATTTTATTTATTTAAATAACCCTTCTGAAATTTTCGGGACTTATTCATCTTTGTTCTTAGTGGAGCAACTTGGTTCAAATCTGGTGGATTTAGCTTCTTGTGAAGATGGCATGGGTTTTGACTCTCCTTGCAAGATCTTAGGCAAATTGTTTCATCTATGCTTTTGGAAGATGAGGAAGCCAACCTATTGGTCAGGAGGCAGAGTATAGAATCTACTTTGAACTTCTTCATAGGATCTAACTCCCTTGAACATATCATCATAAGGAGAATCCTCATGGATGTATCGTTTCATGTTGTATTGAGCCAAATAATTTTCTACATTTTGTCTGGATCATGTCTCTTGAATTTGATGTCAATTAATTTGACATCTTCCAGGGTTGCAGCCTCAACTTTGGAATGACCAATATCTAACAATGTGAACATACCAACTTGAATGAGGAAAGTCAACCATACCGTTTTCTGAGATGCTTTCAAATCCTTGGTGATACCTCCTGCTACTGTTTGGTATCCCACTTCTCTGCACACCAGCCTGTCAGGTAAAAATTGTGGAAGGGAATGAGGAAGAACAGAAAAATCAAATACTCTAATGTAGGAGAAACTCTCCTCGATGGACCAGTCTGCAAGTGTGCCTAAGTTTCCCATAATCCTTTCTTAAATCCTGGGCGGTGGGTGGCCATAGATAGCTATATGAATAGGAACCACTATGCTGTGACAGAGTTCGTAAAATAATCTTTTGTGTTTTCTTCCCACAATTTCGAGTGGTAGAAATGTATTGGATCAGACCTAGCCGAGGTCCAACTCCAGTTCATTAGGGGGAATGGGGTCATGAAAAAATGGCATCCATGATATATGAAGACATGTAAAAAGGAGCAGGTTTCCCTTTTGATTTCAATTATTGGTACTCTACAATTTCCTTGGCCAAGTTATCAGATAGTATTTTATCCCAATTGAAGGTATAACCCTTGGCTACTTCATTCATTATGGCTACCCACTCAACTGAAAAACACACAAGGTTCGTTTTCCCAAATAGACGACAACACATCATGGCTATATATAACATACGAGCATCTAAGGACGCCGTGGAGTACATACCATGAGTTATGAATCTAAATTTATCTAGATGTCCCCACCATGACTTGATTATATCATGGCCATTTCTATCGTATTGAGTGCATTCTTTTCTCTCAAAATCTAGGAAAAATGTTGCATTGTAAGTATATTTGGGTGTAGGAGAAAGCTTATACATTACTTGTAGATTGTACGGTCGAAAAGAGTCGATGGAGGTCTGTTGGTGGCTGATGATGCTTCTGGTTTGAATGTCGACATGTTCTAAAACCCAATTTATCATATCATTATAGGGTATAATTCTAGGCCGTGCAACAATCTTATGTAGTTCTGACTATGCTACCAATCTAAGCTTGGATGAAAAGGACTCGTCGTCTTCCTCGGCATATTCGTTTGGACAGTTAATAATCTCATTCTCTAAGATATCATAAACCTGATTCCAAGAATTAATGGCATCCGTAACTCGTGGAGTTGTGTCTGATAGAATGTCTGCATTTGAATTGGAATAATCACATGATGCATTAATCTTCCTTGCAGCTTTTTTTGGTACCATAATCCTTAAGAAAATAAAATTATCTTGCCCATAACAAGAGAAGTCTATAAGCTTTTCACTGAATGAAAAACTGCTAATAGAAAATGGTAAAATGATTTTGAAATTCAAAGTGTTTTATTCATAAAGTCTATTGATCTTTGTATAGATCTACTGACGAAGAATTTATTAAAAACTTAGTGTAATTTATTACCTGGTGATTCACAATCTTTATTGAAATCATTAACCTTTGTCAATCATAAATTTCATTAATACTTTGATGATTCGACATTCAAAAGTTTTGATTATGATAGGGTATAAATTTCCTGAAGGTCGAATTCACGGAGAAGTTAATCTCTGAGTAATCGCTTTTATGTTTTAATTAATCATGTTTTAAACGAAAACTTGTTATCCTTAAGTAATTCAAAAGTTCGATATTTACAGGTTTTGGATGAAATATGATAGAAATCCTCCAAAGGCCTAATTTTTGAAGTCATTAATTAATACTTAATCATGATTAATTAAAATTGTTAACTGTTTTATTTATTCTTTGAAACATTTTTTTACCTTTTTTGTAATATCCAATGTTTTGGTGCTTTGATACTTCAACAGTTGTAAACTCAATATTTATTTAAAACTTCCGAAGGGAAAACTCTCGGAGTGACATGGAAGAGATGATGTCATTCTTGATGACGTTTTGAGGAGGTGACATGTGTCACCTGGAATCACATGAATCATCTAACAGAAATGTTGAAAATAAGTGCCACATGTCAGCCCAAGAAAGGATTTTAAAAGACACATGTCCTATGACTCGTTCGTAAGTCCTTTATAAATTATCACGAGGAATTATCTTTGGGACTTCGGAGTTTCATGGTTTTTGTTGTTTAGATTTGTTGGGATACCCGAAGCGTGAAGCTCCAAAGCGACCGTTAAAGATTTTCTTTTAAAACTCAGGCAACTTCTACACTTCGGAGATCATTAGAACCGATCGATCAAATTAGAGTAACTCATCGATGATTGATATTGTAAGAGCCTTATTGATATATAACAACCAATGGATTTAATTTAAAATTAAAAGACAATTCCCTAAGTTTTTTCCTTTTTTGGGCAAAATTTTTATTTCTAAGAAGCAAAATCAAGAGAATAAAAGCTCAAAATTCTAAGTGTTCTAACATAGGCTCCGTTTGGGGATTGTGGCTCCCTATGAGGCACGAAAGAACAATAGACCAAGTTCCTTTATTGGATGAATAGAGTCATTATTTTTTATTTTGAAAAACATTTTCTGGTTTTATTTAAGAATTAATCATTCATAGAAAAACAAACTCATCCTAATTCAAAATATTCAAAACACACTTGATGATTGATCTCAAGTTAGGCTACTAAAAATTTCCTTTTCTTAAAACTGATTTCGAAATTTTTTAAGATAATCAAAATAAATTTAACTAAAATATCAGGCTCCGACCGACTTTGTTCGCTTCAAGGTTAAACTGATATAACATATTTATTTAGGGAATCCCTAGTTGGTTTATGATGTAAAAATCATCGGAAAGAGAACTAGATAACAAAGTATGATATAAATATATGTATGACAGCCTTACATATATCATAGATATTGCTTCACTTCCAGCGAGCCTGTTCAATGCCCTAGTGAAGTTATCTACTTCTCCCATTGAATTTCCTTTCACCACTTCAATTAACAAAATTGTGTTTCGCTGAGATGAGGGAAATCAATATACAAATTTCCTTTCATCATCTTTTTTGGACAAGATAGGGGCAATCAAACTATGAATTTCCTTTCACCATCTTTCTTATATTTTAATATTTTGAAGTGGGGGCAATCAATTTGTATGTAACATACAAGGGATGATATCTGTAAAAAATCTTTAAAATGAAAAGAAGGTCTGTCAATAATTTAAGAATAGTCTGAGACTAACTCTCTTCCAATTTTCAGTACACCTTCGCATATAGGAGAAATTTTTGGAATCTTTAATCATTTCAAGGATAAACCTTGAGTGAATTTTTTAGTTTAAAATCTGATATCAGAGCTAAAATTATCAGGATTAGCCTAGACATACTTTTTCAATTAAAATCAAAGGAACAAAAATATTTTCGCCTAATCTTGTTTTGAAAATATGATTTTAAGTTTTAAGAGTCAAGGTAAGTCTCTTTATTTCTATGAAGACTAAAAAGGATGAGAAAGAAGAAAGAAAATTTGAAATGAAAGAACCTGGGAGAGGTGAAAATAACCAAATCAAGGATTCAGAGGATCTGAATCAGAATGTCCTAATCCCACACAAGCTTGTGTATTAAGTTCTGAATTCTTTCGAGTTTATTTATTATTATTATTATTATTTATATTAGAGATGGCTTTAAAATTCATCAGCATGAAACTTCAAGTTATAATTTTACACATCTTTGATTTTTAGGTCAGGTGATAATATCATCATGAGATAAACTTCCTTCGCATTTATTTCAATCATTTTTTTTTTAATTTTATTTGGACTATAAGAGGAGTAGGAACTCATACCTTATTTTCCTTTTGAATTTTCAGCAAGGCATATTATGGATGAATTCATGAAGGTGGGTAACACTTTCATGAGAACCAGGTCTCCAAAATTTCGAAAGACATTTTTTCGGTCGAAAGTCCTATTTTTTCGGCCGAAACATGTTTCGGCTGAACCTTTGAATGTCAAATCGAATGGTACCATGAAAATTCACTCGATATTCGTGTACAATTTTAGCCGGATGAATATTTTTCATCCGGTAACATATTTTCGGCCGAAAGATATTCCGGTCGAAATAATCTTTCGCCTGAAATAAATTTTCAGCTGAAAGAATCTTTCGGTCGAAATATATTTTGACCGACAAACGATTTATATATTACCCGCACATCGCGCCTGCTATAGTTTTTGAGAATTGTTAGTTAGTTCATACTGTTTTGTGTTGGTGATACCGTTTGGTGTTGGTGATACTATTTGGTGTTTGGTGTTGCACGTCATTGTCGTGGGCGGGAGGACGGGCAGTCTGGTGGACGTTGGAGCAGCGGGAGGGCGGACGTTGGAGTTGTGGGCAAGTGAATGTTGTAGCTGTGGGTGTTTGGTCCAGGTACATTTAAATTAGGAAATTTTAATTTTTAGTTAAAAATTATAATTTATAATTTATTTTTATATTGTTGACAGGGCCATATTCGGCCCTATCCATGTACAGTGACATGCCCAAATTCGGGCCTGTCCTTGTACATGGATAGGGACGAATATGGACCTATCCCTTATATTAGTAAAGGCTATGTGTTACACTATGACCCTTACAGAATTTAGAATTTAAATTATGTTTAAATTTTAAATTTTTAGGAAATTTAAATTTTTAGTTAAAAATTAGAATTTAGAAATTTTGTTTAGAATGTTAACAGGGCCTTATTTGGCCCTGTCCATGTACAGGGACAAGCCCGAATTGTACATGGACAGGGCCAAATATGGCCTTGTCCCTTAGCTTAGTAAAGACTATGTGTTACATTATGACCATTACAGAATTTAGAATTTAAATTATGTTTAAATTTTAAATTTTTAGTTAAAAATTAGAATTTAGAATTTTTGTTTAGAATTTTGACAGGGCCTTATTTGATCCTATCCATGTACAGGGACATGCCCAAATTCGGGCCTATCCCTATACATTTACAAGGCCGAATATGGCCCTATCCATGTATAGGGACATGCCCGAATTCGGGCCTGTCCCTGTACATGGACAAGGCCATATTCGACCATGTCCCTTAGCTTAGTAAAGGGTATGTGCTACACTATGACCATTATAGACTAATACATGGTTACGATAAAGGTATACATATTAATGGTAATAATTCTAATCACTTGCTTGTTTATCTGATAGTTACAATCATACCTATTATATTGAGTTCATGTTAGTAAGGGCTATGTTCTCATGTTCAACTTAACCAATCTCTTACCTATGATATGCTTAATCTTCACATTTTATGTCCTTATTGAAACCCATAGCTATATTTTCTTTATCTAAATAAGTTGCACACACCATATGTGTAGTTTCCCTAATAAAGGTAATATAAATAAAGTAAATACTAATATGTATAATAATCAAAGCATGTAAGCTATCGTAATAACATCTTAATCTCAACTAATATGAAACACACCATGTATAGCTCTATGCTCTCTTATTGTAATTCAAAGTACGAGCTGTAGTGTGACTTATAATTCTATGTTAGTATTACTGCCATTGACCTTTATTCTAGTGAACACAGTAATATCTAACACATAATATGAGTCAATTTGGCAGGTATAGGCGATAGACATGAACTAATCCCATTACAACTATGTAACGACCTGATCGTTACGACAACCATTCTGGTAACAGGTGCAAATAATTTTTTTGTGTGTTTAAGGTGTGTGCGCGCGTGAAGAAGTAACAACACACATAACTGTGCAACGCCCTGGACAACCGACAAGATGCAACCACGATGTCCATCGCAAGAAGACAAAGCATACGACGAGTAACTGTAAACAAAATAAGACCATAGGCAGGGTGAACAACGCAAACATTTAGCGACAAGGTAAAACTGACCGCTCAATACGACTGACCTCCCGCCCGTCCTAGCCTGCAAGGTTAGGACCTCCAAGACACATAAGCAATGCTCAAGCCCGGTTTCCCATCGTCTTTAACCATTTAAGGTCTCAGGGCTGGCGACTGTTCTGAGGAACATGGAGGTGTATACATCCCACCCGACACAACAGACCAGACAACCGACCGACCGCAATCAAGTACAGCATAAATAAGGAGAACGAGTGTGCCCCTTACGGAAGACGCTCTACAAGGACTCGGACAACGAACATTAAATTAATGACGAGGCAATGTCTAAGACTTATCTTGTGATGGAATACTAGCTAGGTTCTCCATTATCTCACCTTGCCTCCAAGATTAATACCATACCTTACCATGACCTTACAATATTGCGTTAAAACATCATCAAAGGCATTCAACTTAATAATTATTAGCAATGCAACTAACTGGTATTATCGTTGCAGTGAACATTATTAACATTGTGCTTTAAACGTTATCATTAACACTTCAATTAAAAAAATACTAACAATATACATCGTACTTGAATACGACATCCTAATTAGGAAAGGGCAAGAAATAAAACAACCCTATTTAATGCCTCAATAATGTTAAATGACAAAGGTAACAATTATTTCGAGACCATACTTGTAACCAACAATAATAGCCGGTCAACATATAGATTGTCATCCTGTAAATAGCTTCATAATTGAAATAAATCAACATAACCTCACATTTTAAATTACAATATAGCCTCAAGGGCAGCAATGGCCACACTTCATTTGGAAAACAACATCATACATCATAATTTAAAATGGCAAACTAAATTAATAAAAATTTATGACAAAAGTAAAAGGGTATTCAATGGGTGTGGCAACTAACAATTTAAATAACAATAATTAAAATATCGATTAACTAAAGAGGTCATTATATGGAAAAAGCATTAAGACTATATGAATTATCATTTGAAATACTATATACCCCAACCGAGTAAAAAGGGGGCATCCTTATAATATAATAAAATTTAAATTGACAATGACAACTATCCATATTTCCGTTGACACTAATTTAAGAGATCCATCAATACAAGATGTCAATATACATAAACAGCATCATAAATATAGAAACTTCACATTGCGAATATCAATACATCCTCTCTACGATGGAAATCTATGAAATATGGAATCTAAAATGATAATGATAAAAGACAATAGTTGGAAACGCCCAACTAGTAATAAAATCCTTGCCAATCGTTAAGACACGATTTGTTAAAGAGGCAACTTATAGAACGGCCACACATGATAGGTAACATTACTCGGGAAAAAACCATAACACCATAAGTAGAAAACATGGCTACCTGCAGAGTAATAAAACTTTCACTGACTACCGGTAAAGGCGAACTGGTAGGACAACTATCGATATTTAAATGACACGATTAAAATAACAACAACTTAATTCGGGTGGTCATACAAGGTAAATAAGATACTTCCCAGTTTCAACTATCATTTACGATGCCCAATCTACCGTACAACTGGCACCCATGTCATACAGGTGCTGCAGTAACCCAGCCAGTCGAAGCATAATAAAATTTCCTTTAAGAGAAAACGTGGTCATGATTGTAACCCGTCAATGCAGACCTCTTAAAATGATCTATAATTATTTTTATCAAACAAATCGCAATGACAATACGTAACCCAAGGAGGAACAAAACCCAACGCAATAACCAAACAACACGCAATTCAACGCAGCAAAGAATAATTAAGATTGCAAAAGAAAACAACATTTCAGTTATGACAGTGGTAATGTCAATTGATCACCAACTAAATCACAAAGTGAATCCATTAATTATACGGCAAAAACCCCAACGCAATAACAGTATTTCCGTTAAAAAAAAGGAATGAAAGGGGGGGGTTTCGATTTTATTCTGATTTCAGTTCGGTTGCATGCAGGATTGCAATTAACTGTTCCTGTCCATTAAACGCGGACCATAACACGCGACTGTCAAACGCCCAATTAAAACGCTTCTGTATACGGCCCAGACGGAAGGAAGCAGTCAATCTAATGCAGATCCCAAGGAGAAAACAAAACGCCACTGAATATATTGCCAGACCCAAAGAGATACTCCATAAACGCAGGCCAATGGAGGAAACAACGCCAATGGTGAAATGCCAGTCTGAGGGGAACACTCAGTCTACGCCGAGGATACAAAAAATATAAAAACAAACGTTGGGCAAGAGGAGAAAGGAAAGATGGGCCAACAGTCCTCATACAAATCATGCGATCTGGGATATATAGAAATACAATCTAAACTCGTATTCGGAAATACCATATCAATACGAAAATTTTAAACCCAATTTCTGAGCAATGTTATAAACAGCTACGCAGGTTATAAACATGTGATCTGGTCATAGAAAAGACATTCAATGCATATTCAGCCATGCGCTACCATTACAGAATTAAAAACAATATTCTGAGCAACTTTACATGCCAATCAACTTACTGGGCAGAAAATAGAAAATCCGTGGCATTCGCAAACTGACAGACCCAGATTTAAGAGGAACTCGCTGAGTAAAAGATAATCGACCATTAATCCCCCAATGGAAACGCCCAACACAGTGGCAAATGCCAGGAGCAAAGGAAGGTGCAGTTCGTTAACCCCTTAACGCAGACAAACCCCCCGAAGCATTTCTAGCAAATGACGAAATGACAGAAGACAAATTGCAGGCCAGGATACAATGATTACCAGAAAATAACGATGGCCAGGAGTTCTCTAAATGACATAGATTTAGAATCCATTCGGACTATTTCTACCTTGACGCAGAAAGGGAGGGATTTGAGGTTTACTATCTCTTTTAAACTGTTAGATAGAGAGAGTTCAACCAAGCTGCTGGCCTTTTCCCCAGGTCAAAGCTAGAAAGCTTCGAATGATTCAGACGAAGGTATACAGACCGAGAAGGATGTTTTATGCAGACTTAAAAAAAATGAACAGATCGAGAGAGATGTTCTCATAAACATTTTGTTCAGTAACCATTTAAATAAGACGCATCGCCAGAACAATTGACGCTAACCATTTATAAACAAATTGCCAGGAATAAGTTTTTTTTTTTCAGCAAGACTTCAAGAACATTTTCACTAACCCTTTTTAAACAATTTTGCCAGAATTAAAATCATACCTTAGCCACTTGCCCGCTTCGGAAGATGTCCAACGCTCCGTGCTGCGTCCCGCGCTCCTTGCCGCTCCTGCTTGCCGACCGTAGGAAGCTCACCGGTACCTCCCAACCAAACGCTAGGGGTACTCTGCTTCCCCCTTAGCCCCCCGAGCCGCAAAGGGGCCACACAAGAACCAGAGATAGACTAGCGTCTCAGCTCGCCTCCACGGCTGAGCTACCACTCCAACAAAGCTGAGATTACATCCAACTCCTCACAAGAAAATCCATCAAACCACAATTCGGCAGCGTAACGTTACGCTAACCGTTCATCCCCATTTCCTTCCTTTCCCTTTCTTTTATAGGAAAATGAGACCCACCTACTTTCCTGATTATTAATTAATTAACTTTTAATGACAAATCTTCTTGAACAATCTGCGCCATCCAAGTGTCTCTCATCCCTAGGGTTCTCCAATAATTAATTTCTGTTTAATAATTAAAGGTCTAAATTCCCTCACACCCCCAAAATTGCTCCTTAAATTTCTCCTAGGGT
>JZKD02S1668631.1:1533710-1544558 GCA_000966675.3 Picea glauca
ATGTCAGATCATGTCAACAACACATCATAAAATCAATAGCATATCATCAAATCGAAACAATATCACCGTAAATGAAACAACTCAAAAATCCCACTCCCTGACTCAATCCGGAGTCTAAGGGAGTTCCATCGATGCTTCTGCATCCTCAAGGTCCGAACCCTGCACACTCAAATGAAGCTGAGTCAGCAACACCTGTCTACATCAATGCAGTAAAAACATCCTGTCATATAACTTAACACATCATAATGAAGAAAAAAGTTTATCATCATAAAATCCAGATCACTTGCGAGCAAGTGTCCTCAAAGAATAAGTTTTGTAAGTGCGCTTGAGCGGGATGTTACATAACACAAACATATTGCTTATATGGTATAGATACTAGTAATACCAGACCCGAGGAGTTGTCTGAGATTTACCGGTGAATATGGTAACATATGAACAAGGGGAATTGATATGCATACTCTGATACAAGGTGGTATAGATAATAGCCATAGTATTCCATGGAGATCATACAGAGATTAGTGGCCTATACCTTAGACTCAGTGTCTACACTCTTAACTATATCATAATATTCACATAGCTCAAACGGGTAAGATATGAAGTTGATTCCATTGCTTTATCTCTCTCTTAATCAGAGTAGGTAAAAACCGTCTGTATTGGATAAGAGTATACCCTTTGTAAGACCCTTGTTAATGATGCTAATAGTATAGTTATAGTGTCGCTTATAGTAATAGCTCTATTTACACTATTCAATACGAGTAATAAGGATAAGGAATCCCATAATATATGATAGTTATAACATGTGGAATTGATATAGAAGAGTATTGGTCACTATGCTCATATAACTAGGATCGATAGTAATATAGTGTGACCATGACTATGCTTATATTACGTAAATATGATAGGTCTCTTCTTCTGTTAGCTTATGAGCTTTAACTATCCTATGCCTAATCTGATTCCATTGTAATTCCCCGAATCATTCGTATTACTTGGACATAAGTTGGGCATCACTCCTAGTTATAGTGTACATACTAGTCTATCAATATGGTTAGTTTACGTGATAGAGAAAGAGTGAGGAATGAATTTACTTGGATATGTATAGTATTCAAGCTTAACCCTATGCTAATATATAGTGTATTCCATAATTAGTAAGGATTAAGCATACTTTTTACAACTTATTGGGGTTACTTACTTGTTACTCTTCCATAATTAGCTAGTATAAATCTTCATGTATTATCACAATATCAAGGGTAATCATTCTATTCATAACAATGAGCTATAATACAATGAACATATAGTAATCATAGACTATCTGAATCATAGAAGCATTACCATTAGTTAATACAGATCCATATTACATATATAGGTAATGGTATACATCTTATCATACGTGTTATTACTAATATATCATGACATATACCGTATCTAAGCTTTCAGTAATAGACGTGATTACAATACCATCTTTAATGTGAGTTACAATACCATGTATTCTTCCTATAAGTGTATGTTTCCTATTAATTACAGCATAGTGATTAGTGTATTAGCTAGTCTAACAAGCTCAGTATCATGGAAACAATAGGGATAAAGTAAGTGTACAGAAACATGAATCAAACCTGTTGTAATCATACTAGCTAACTATATAGGGTTGAACATGATGAAGTAATGAGCTAATATGATATAAGACCACAACAAGCCCTGTGAACAAACTAAATTACACTACATTCTTTTCCTAGAAGTAATGCCATCATATTTGGTACATAATGACACTGATGTTACACTCTTATTGATTAGGGTCCTACTCCGAGTATAGGATATGAATAATACCTATACTGGTTGTGTTCATATGTTACAGGTATACACTTCTTATACATTTTCATATTTATGGGATTGGTTCTAATTCATTACTAATACAAATACAACAACAACCTTTACATTCAAGTTATGATACTCTACTCTATGCTTCTATGATCTCATCATAATATAGGGTTATGACTCATACAAAAAGCTTTGTTCATGTTCTATGATGTGTAACAAGGATAAGTATAAGCATAATATAGATAGTATTGAATCCATAGTAATAATTAAGAGTAACACATAACTAAACTGATGTGTGTTTGATATGTTGTTATCCTTATTTGAGCTTACTATATCTCCATATTAAGATTACATGACTAACATGAGCTATGAACATAATCGTAATCCAGTAATGTTTGAATACGATGAATACAGTCGTATAAGAAACTTTATAGATAATGAATCAATGTTGTATTTAGAATCATTGCCTTTATTTCAACATAACATAGCTTATTTCGATCTGTAATCAAGCACTATAACCTATCTAGAAGAAAAGCATAATCACAAGCTATGGCCTATTCCATCCATTCATGTTATCTTATCATAACATCTTCAAGCTTGGTTAACTCTATACCAGTGTAATCCAATATTCATTGCACTACTAATATGATATATTCATTGGTTCCAACTTTATGTACTATTGATTAGGATGAATTCGGGCTTGTCACTCTACATGGACATGGCCGTATGTACATGGATAATTGAAACTAGAAACTCTTGAATGATCTTGTGCTTATATGTCCCATATAGTATTATTACTCTTTTGTATATTGGAAAAATTATATAAAATTTAGATTCCCATGTCCCTGACCCAACAAAGTAGATCAACTCTTTTTCCTCCATTTTTTTCTTCCCTTGCCAAAAATTCATTTTCACACTTTCTAACCTTTTTAATGTCAATAATTCATGTTCAAAGAAGATCCCATTGGAATTGGCCTCTTAAATGTGGCTTCTCTAATTTTCTACTACTATGAGAACATCCTGTTCTGAGTTGTTAAAATTTCAAGTTTGACCATTCCATAGTCACCCATTACATTGAGCTTATGTAAAAATGGTGTACATATTAGGTAAAGAGCTATGTGTTATAAACAGGTCCATAGAGTTACAATTAACCTCTGTTATAAGGAGTTAATGTATGTGTTCTAGCTTATTATGAAAACACTTATTTGATAATCAACTTCATAGTGATTACAACTTACATATCACAAATTTTAGATTTTAGTATTAAATAGTTAGTTAGATTTTATATTTTATAGTCTTAAAGGGTTGACAGGGCCATATTCGACCCTGTACATGTACAGGGATAGGCCCGAATAAGGGCATGCCCCTGTACATGGATGGGCTTGAATATGGCCCTGCCCATGTACATGAACAAGCCTGAATTAGGGCTTGTCCCTGTACATGGACATGAAAATTCAGGCATGTCCCTGTACATGGATGAAGCCAAAAATATCCATGTCCATGTACAGGGACATGCTCGAATTCAGGCCCGTCCTTGTACATGGGCAGGGCCGAATATGTTAAGCATTGCATGCTTGTTGTATCTGTCAATCAGAATATTCCCCTGTCCATGTACAAAGATGGGCCCAAATTTGGTCATGTCCCTATACATGGACATGGCCATATTTCGATTGACGTTGGTGTTGAGGGTGAGCGGACGTTGGTGTTGAGGGTGGGACGACGCTAGTGATGTGGGTGTTTAGTTTAGAATAATTTTAAATTTTATGATTTAAATAGTTAGTGTTAGTATTCTCTCCCAGGATGGTCCATGAGACCTAGGAGTAGTTAGTGTTATTTTATGATTTAGTTAGTGTTCTTTTATGATTTAAATGGTTAATTTTATTTTATGATTTAAGTACCAAGTTGAGATAATGTGTGATTTTGTTCTCTCCTGGGATGGTCCATGATACCTAGGAGTAGTTAGGAAGAGCATGATCACATTATTGGTCTTCCTTTTATGTTGGGATGATAAAATCTTATAAGTAAATATCATGGGAATCATGTGGACATTTTTCCATTAAAGAAGAACTTAATTGTTGACTTTGTCTTGAAATCAAACTAGCTTGACTTACTCCCCCTTTAATTGTTGTGTGGGTTTTTGGTTTTGTGCTTTACCTAAAGAAAGTTAGTCGCCTTGACTTTGGAAGAATTTAATTGTTGACTTTGTGTTGAAACCACCTTTGCTTGAGTTATGCCCCCCTTAATTGTTGTGTTGGTTTTTGGTTTTGTTATTTTCTTTTTCCTAAAGAGCTTTGGATCCCTTCTCTTGAATTGTTTTTTTTCTTGTTGATTTTTATGATTGAAAAAATAATTATTTTATGTTATAAACTCTTATTTGTTTAAATTATTTAATTATCTCATTATGTGGCTATGACCCCTCTAGGATAGTTCTTCTTGGTATTTTCCATCTTGCTAGAGATATATTCTTGGTTATTGTTTGGGGATTTTGGTTCTACTTGTTGTTATCACCCTCCTCATTTTATTCTAGTGTCACCCTATTTATCTCCTTGCTAATGCCACCTTGTGTATGTTGTTACTTGTGCCACATGTGTATGTTGCTGGTTAGTCTATTGATATTTTACCCTAAAAGTTCTTCTTGGCAATTTGTTCCATGTGTCATGCTGAGATCTGCCCCGAGGGTTTGATCAATGATCCCTTGAAGCTTTTTCTGAGAATATATCTAAGAGGATATAAAAAATATATCACGTAATATTGTTTCTTGTTTTAGTTTTAAGTTAATGTTTTGTCAGTGATTGTTTTTGTCAATAATTGTCAAAAATATAGTTCTTGTTTTTTCAATATATGTCTGTGATGCTTTGAAGTTGTCATAAATGCTTAAATGCTTGTGTTATAAATTTAGTATTTCCATTTAATGTTTTTATAACTTATGAACTTTCATGTTCATGAATTTTCAAAGGATAGATATTGAGGCAAGATGTCGAGACAGGAGTATCCAAACATTCCTTGCAAACGCTCTAGGCTATCCCAAGAAGGAAGAAGAGGAACCCCATCTTCGACTGAGACTCCAAGTGACCAATGGCAATCTAGTCAGAGGAGGATATTATCAAACGAGTCTATGAATAGATCATCTCGAGAGTGTGCTCAAACAAGTGCTATGGATGCAACCTTCTTAGAGAGGTTGCACATTGATACTCTTACACCTGAGAATGTAAGGAATACATCAGGACAAGAAAATACTTTTGGTAATTTTCTTTGATTTTGTATTTTTTTATATTTATGTATTTTTTAATTTTTTTTTAGGTTAAATTATGTCAAGTTAAATGTTGTAATTACTTTCAAATGTGTGTGTAGACAATGAGTTTAGTGCGAGGGAAGACAATGAAAGAGAGGGTGGGTGTCACGAAGATTATGATGTTGGTGAAGAGGATGAAGGTGGATTTAAGAGGCAACATTATCAAGAAACATAAGATTACACGCCTACGTCCACCTATCCTTCGGATGTTGGTGATGAGCTTCCATGGGAAGGGATTACTGAAGTAATGACCCTTGAGCGATGCTCAGGTGTTAAAAGCAGGTTGGAACACGATTTGACGAGCTTGGATCTCCCGCGGGGGAGTAAACAACTTGGAGATTGTTTTGCATTCATTACAAAACTTTATGGATGCATATCAAAAGATGGGGCCAACCACTTATGGATGCATTTCAAAAGATAGGGCCAACCACTGACAGTTTTATCGATTTGATGAGGAGGCGAAAGTCAGAGGTGATGGGCCCTGATAAATGAGACGTAGTAAAAAATAAAGTTTCAAAAGAAAACACTATTTCTATGTTCAATTTTAAAGATGGGCCAAAAAGAAAGATGTTGAAGGTGCAATATTTTAAGCACCCCAATATAGTAGGACATCTGTATAACAGATTTTTGGCAGCATATAAGAAATTGTCGTGGAATGATGAGGTTCCACATTATTTTTCTACACACTTTTATGGAGATTGTTTCATGGACATGCACCTTGATTATACTAGTCTATCGTCCAATTATTATGGGGCTGGTAAATGACAAACATATGATTGAAAATGAGCATATTGAAATGTGACATTGCAGAGGCCTACACGAACTTTAGTATCTCGCCCAACAAGGGCATTTGCTTCACATTCATAGTTGCGAGCTTCATCAAAGGTTGACAAAGAGGCTAGGAATGCAATCGGGAAAAATTTGGATTCAATGTTTTTATGGTGTTGATGTTGGTTTGAATCGTCAGCGAGCAGAAGCCAATTCTCGGACCATTTTTGTTTATAAAAAGGATGTGGAGTTAGATACCATGTCAGTGGAATATCTTAAGGAGTATGAAAATTTTTGTCGTGATGTTTGGAAGGAAGTCATTCAGAATGATGAACCGAATAACAGATTGGTATGTGTTATAGTTAGTAAAATTTTGACGCATTTTATAATAGTTTATTTTGACGCATTTTATGATAGTTTACTTCTAATTGTAAATCTAGATACATATCATTGTATCTATAGAAATAATTGAGTTGTTATTGTCATTAATTACAGTTTAGAGATATGTTAAATGAATTTTCAGTAAATAGGGGACTTGATTTCACAAGTTTAAATTTGGATGGGTTGAATCAAGTATGTATTTTCTAATATCTACAGACGAGCACTTTAGTTGTCCAATCTCCAATCTTTTGAATAAGATCAATAACATGACATTTATAATTTTGTATAAATGTGAACACATCGAATCCTAGATTTAGTTCTTAGTTGTGTTGTTCATAGATCCATATTCCATCTCCTACTACTTGGACAGGTTTGTCCCAATTCTCATTGGGAGAGTTTGAAGAGGGTGAGAGTTCACATGTATCATTGCATGTTGAAAACAAATTTAGTTATATATTAAAATTGCAAATTGTCATTTAAATTATTAATTTAAAAGAAAAATGTCTTAAACAATATTTAATTTATTGAATCATAGGTTGGCACATCATAGGAATTACATGTTTCAAAATTTAAAACTACAATTTAATGTGTTAAAATCATTTAAATTTAATTTTCAAATTTGAAATGTGTTATATAGGGAAATGTGGAGAAGAGAGTACCTGAGAGTGTGCTTGAACAAAATGTGAAGAAAAAAGTGTGGGAGATTGGAATTGAGGAGGAAACATCCATACTTGGGAAGGATGTGTCTATTCATGATGATTCATAAATGTATGTTCATTGCACATTAGTGAGTTTTAATTTTCTTTTATGTTTGGATTTTATATAAAAGTGTTCAAGCTTATTATTGTTGAATAAGATTATATTTTTTTACCTTTTTCAAATTTTTGTTTTCTCAAATTTTTAGTTTAGCCTTTCCTATTCATAGGGTTACTAAACTATTGTCTATATAATTTTTCAATGCTTTGATCAATTATTTTGAAATATATAGAACCCTTAGATATAAGATTATCGTTTTCTTAAATAGTACATTCAAGCTTATTTATGTTTATATCATGATGAAGACCTAATTTTGAACTTGAACATTTTATTATTTGAGAACATACTCTATCCCACATCAGAAAAGGGGAAGTTTTAAAGTTTTCTTCGATTGCATTTCTTGTCTTCTTGTCCAAGAATGATGTAGTATGAACATTTTTGTTTTCTGCATACAACAAAGTGAATTCCTTATTTCTAGGGTATTGTCAAACTCTTAACTAAATTGGTTACTAACCACAAAAACCAACATTCAGGTAGATCTACAAATAAGCTATGTATGTGCATGATCTCACTTATGTTTAGATTATGACGAAGACATATTTCAAAGAGCATTTGATTATATGTAATATGAATACATCCCAAAGATGAAAGATTTAAATGGTTTTTGAATAATGACTTAATATATGTGCAGATTTGTGTTTTCTTTATGTACATGAAATATTATATGAGAACATCTATTCCACCACAGAAAGAGGAGATAAGTATTTTCTGGAAGAATAGTTTTTAAAATGGTTATTTATGAACTTTCATAGATATAAGTAATTTCTTAGAAGAATGACTTAATATTGAGATTTATGAGTTCTTTAATTTGAAAGGGCATTTGATGGCATTTGATTATATGAGAACATCCATTCCACTATAGAAGAGGAGAGAAGTATTTTACTGCTGAGGAGATAAGTATTTTACTGCTGAGTAAATAAGATCACCTAGCATGAGAATTTCACCTAAAGGATTTGAGACTTTATCTACAAGGATATAAGTATTTTGTTGGAAGAATGACTTAATATGGAGATTTCTGAACTTCCTGCATACACAACTATATTTATTTTTAGACTCTGAACACAAAAATTGGTTATCAAGAACACAATTTTTCTCTTTAATTTTTTTTTAAGATTTTAGATAAGATTTTACAAATTGTTTAAATCATGTATGCTTAATGTGGAGAGTAACTATTTTGAAAGTTTTGGAACTTTGTGATGGAAGTTTGGTTTAAAAAAAGTGCCAAAAAAGTATAATAAAAAGAGAGGGATAATCTTAAATCTGTGGAAGTCTGGTTGGTTATGTTATTATTTCTTATTGTTTATTTAATATTTAGTTAAAGTATAAATGCTAATATGTGTTATTTGTTTTTTTTTATTATTGTTTTTTATTGTTACAGATGTTTACATTATATTTGGTGGAAAATATGTTTACATTATATTTGGTGGAAAGGAGTATGTTGGAGGATGAGACTTAACTCTTTTGGTATGTATGTCAATTTTTTTTTTAATCACAACTTTTTTTATTTATCTAAAATGGTACATGTGTACATTTTATACATATATTTTTTTGTAAATTTTTAACTTTTGAATTCGAGGAATGTTTTCTTTTGCAGGTATGGATTGCAGGTATGAAGTGATCCATCTTAAAGCGATGGCTTAGTGTCTAGAATTTTGGAGTTAAATGTCTTAGTTTTTGTTATCATCCTAGAATGGATGTGGAACCTATGTATATGGTGGTGTAGCTATTCAAACTTTCATTATATATATATATATATATATATGGAACTCAAAATATCAATTTATTGTCTCATATTTGATTTCTCTTATATTGTTTATGGTGCTGGAGTATATTGTTTATTTTTTCATCTTTGATAAATATCTTATATTGTTTATGGTGGTGAAACTTATATTGTTTATGATGGTAAAATATATTGTTTATTCATTAATAAATAGTCAATAGCTTATAATTTGAATTTTTATGATGGTGAAAGGATAATTTATGTTTTATGGATAACAACTTATAATTTCAGTAGGTTTTCTTCATCTCTGGTTCATGTCGACTCGCCTTAAATTCATTTCCATCCCTCCTCTCCCTTGTTTCTTCTCGATGCCAAGGCAAATGAGAAAATCCAGGAGAGGGGTTGTGTGGTATAGCTCGCAGGGGCGAGGATGAAAAAACACTCTAGACTTGCCTCCGCCTATAACACATTCCCCAACTTGGATCTCCCTCCTCTTTCCTCCTCGTGGGCCTGCGGAGTGGAGTGGTTTGACATCATGGGTAATTCACTTGGCTTCGCACCTGATCTTAGCTCGTAAGCGTTGTCCATACATCAGACACCCTCTCGCCTGCCTTCTCCGTCCACTCTCCCTAGCCCGACTACCCCCCACTTCTTATGCCTCTCCCCACACTTCTTTCGCAGTTCCACCACCACCACCTTCATGTCCTCTTCTGCCCCTGCTTTCTCCTCGGCCACAACCTTCATTCGCTCAGTGCGATGGGTTTATGGAGTTGCAAAATTCTTTGGAAAACATCCAAAACTCAGTATTAGAGGTTAGGCATGACATGATAGAGTTGTTGAACAGAGATGAACTTCATGAGCATCGTGATGAGCGCTTGGAGACTCTTATTTGTACTCTCCTTCACACCACTTCGGACACGCATGATCCTCAGAGGGAACGAAATCTAGGCCCAAGCTCCAGATGAAAATGGTGTTCATAGGTTTTCTTGGTTTTTTATGTCTTTGGACAGATTAATTCTCTTGGCTCTAGCCCTCCTTAGTTTCTAGTCTTAGAACAACAATATGTTGCACGACAAATTTTTCTCCTTTTTCTGCAATTGTGAACTATTTGGACAAGTGGTAGCATTGGTTTCCCATCTGGAAGATGCAGCCATTGTCTCACTGGTTACCATGACAAATGTAATTTTTTGATACCAGAAAACTTTAATACATCTTTCTAACTTAAAAAAAATAAAAATAAAAATAATAATTTTTATGATTTTATAGTTTCAATTTTTATGATGGTGAAAAGATAAGATTTTGTTGAAAGCCACTTGTTCTGGTTTCCCTTTTGTGGAAAAACAGGTGGCTAATAGGTGGTATTGTATAGACATAATTAGTTATTAATATAAGGATCCCACTTTATTTACAAGAAGAAAAAAAAGGGTTAATTTATGTTTTACGATACTGTGCTGAAATTAAAAATGTTTTATTTCATTTTATTTACAAACATCATTGTTTTATTTCCAACACTAAACTGGTTATGTTAGTCTTTGGTTTCTTTTCGAGCTTTCAATATATTTATTCGAGAAAATGTGAAATAAAAATGTGTACTTCGAAATAAAAATTGAAATCAAAACATGATTTAGAACCTATTTTAATATGTAAAATTAAAATATACTTTAATATAAGTAAGCAATTTTCATTAAAATTTATATTGATATAAATTGTTTATGTATCGAAAATGGTGATCTGGAAATTATCAATCCTCTGCACATTGGAAGTATTCACTAGTTCCATTAATATGACACCTACCATTAATTGAAGTATTCAGTATACCATTAATGAAAGTATTCACTCTAACAATCCAACACTAAACTGGTTATGTTAGTCTTTGGTTTCTTTTCAAACTTTCAATATATTTATTCAATAAAATGTGAAATAAAAATATGTACTTTGAAATACAAATTGAAATAAAAACATGATTTAGAACCTATTTTAATATGTAAAATTAAAATATACTTTAATATAAGTAAGCGATTTTCATTAAAATTTATATTGATATAAATTGTTTATGTAT
>JZKD02S1668631.1:1550517-1566874 GCA_000966675.3 Picea glauca
GACGTGGCAGTGTGGGACCCGGACGTCAGGGGGGGCCGCGTGGAGGCATATCGGCACATCGGGGTTCGGGGATTCGAAAGGTAAGTATCTCCCTTCCTCTCACCTGCCGATTTCCTGATAGGAAGATCCCCGAAACTAAGAGCGTTGACCGTTGACATCGCGGATCGGGATTCAGAGGTTCATGTTGCACGGCAGGTGCGCATAAGGTTCGCGAGTCTGCGAAACCCGACTTCCCGAGTTCCGAAAGGGAAGATTCCCGAGAAGACTGTGGGTGATAAAACTCCCGGGTAGGAGTTGGAAGAGCATCGACTCTTCGATCCCGTGGAGTGAGAAGGTCCTGGAGGAGCGACCAACTGTTGAGAGTGCGGTTGCGTCAAACTATTCAGTAATGCCATTAATATGACATTTACCATTAATTCAATTAAAATTATGAAAATCTAAATGCAACAAACCAAGCATTAGTAGATGACCTGTTATTTCTTATTTTTTGTTATGAGGACACAAAATCAAATTCATTTTAACTTAATTTTTTTTCAATCAAACTCAATGAAAACTATGTTTAATGTGTAGAATATAAGTAGTGTTAGGTTCATCATACAGATTCTTCAAGTAGCTCATAATTTCAATTTTGTTTTCAATTTTCTTCAAGATATTGAAATCTAAATGTAGAAATTTAACAATTTAATATAATATCAACACATTTGGAATCAAAATTCACAATTTCATAATTAAAATTGATAATTTTTAAGATGTCTTAAATTTTTTTAATTAGGATGTTAATCATTTGTATTAGGTCTTAAATTCTTTAATTAGGATGTTAATCATACTTTTTAAGATGTCTTTAAAGTTTTTGTAAGCATTCAATAGTCCCTTATAATGACATGGAAATGGGTCCTAGTTTTGATATGAAGTTATCCTCTTCATATGAAAAAGCATTGAACAATCATTGCAAATAATAAATGCAAATCCTATATGTAGTGAATTGGTTACATGCATTAAAGGATTTGTGTATACGATCTGGATAATTTATAGGATTAAAGTATAATCATCCAAAGTATAGGTCAGTTTAGGTTCCCCAGATACAATCTATAGGTTCTTCCCTGAAATTGTAAATCGGCCTTGGTAAACTTTATAATTCATAAAAAATTTAACTTTTATTAATTGAATGGACCATGAAAGTAAACTAAACTGGAAATGATTCAAGAATCCTAGATATTCATAAATACATGTACTTTGAATGAAAAATATAAAATTCTGAAATGTACATGTCACTTGTTTAAATAAATCGTAATGGTATTCCATCTTCAATTATTCGTTCATGATCGGCTTTGGACATTTTCCATTTTTTAATTTTTATTTTTTTCTTGATTGAAATTCTATTAACTTTATACACGTTGCACATACCAAATGACTATATTGACAACTTATGACATCTGACTGGTAGTCTTGAAAGTGAACATGAGTATCGGTTTGATGGGTTTCCTAAAAAAAATATCATTTCAATACGATGGATCCTCTTTCATATATTAAATTGTTATCATCAAAATCTTCTAATAACCTTATCTTTTATTCTATGCATCACATCAAATAATATTTCACGTTTTCATTGTTGTCTACAGGTGCAACCATGACAAAGAAACCTCCTGCAAATAATTCAATATATTGGACAACAAATAGTTCGTGTTACATTATCACACAAGTACATCTACAAGTTATTTGAAAAAATTTAAACATAAAAATTACCTTCTCTAACAAGATCAAAAACTCTATCGCCATCAACTGACACTATAGTTTCATTTGATTCCATCTCCTCTGAGCTTTCAAGTGGCATTTTCCCTTTTACATTAAGTTCGGTATGTCTCCAAGCTTTAACATTATATATTCTGCATTTTCGCTTTCACAAATCTCTATGGATTATGTGTCCTCTATGCAAACTGAAAAAAAAATAAGACTCATTTCTTCTATCAAATGAAAACACATTTTGATAGCGTTTTGTTTTACCTGAATGCATTTTTTGTGTCCTGTATATTGTACCGGATTCATATGGGATTGATCTATTTACATATTGGATTCCAACATACCAAAAAAACCTGCACAAGATAAGAACTTGTTAACTTAAAATATCTCAAGAAAATGATTGAAGATTGAATACACATTTGAACACGTGAATCAAAATATCCTGTGTACATATGTAACATGTATATATAGACACACCTACGCACACCCCTTGACAAATTATTTTCATGGCTTAGTGTCATTTTGCACCATTCAACAACTTGATCAACAGATTCAAATTGATCGGCATGAGGGTTCATCTAATACCTTCAAAGTGTTCGTTTTACACATTCCCATGCACCATCGTGCTTTCCTTTTCCATGACCAGTCTCAAAAAAATTTCAACAATTTGTAATGTTTGATTTTTTATGAAGACGACACAACCAATAGAAATATCATGAAGATTTGAACCAACCCGCACACCCATCTAACCATATCCAATGTCGATCGAATCTGATCCCACGTTCTTTCAATAAATCATAAAATTTATCAAAACAATGTTGTACATAATGTGTGTCATGTGCTCGATCATCACTTATATAAAAGTGATATTCTTTAATAACATGTTGATTGTTATTGGTGCTTATATGTTATCAAGACTCCATTGAGCATGTCTATATAGAACGTGGACACATATAGTGACTTGATCAAAATGATAATATTCACTCTGTATTTCTTTTTGTGCAATGAATGTGTAATTCTCTGCAAAATCAACTATAGACAAAATTGTCCCTGCTGAAAACACTTCACGAGATTGTTTGAATTGTAAGTTTTTCCATCGATCTCTATGTGACTGCTTCGTGTATTTATAAATTTCTTCCTCAAAATTCTTCAAAACATCTATCACGCATATTTTTATCTACTTTCAAATCAATCCTTTTAGAAATAACATTTGAAGAATGTGGAGCCACGTTGTTGATATTTACATATCTCTTTCAATAGACTGTTATATTAGAAAATGATTGATCATTTATATCAATAGGATACTTAGAGTGAAACAAACTAAGATTTCCACAACGATCACATTTATTTCTACCAACACATTTTTTTGGTAAAATAATTCATCACCTTCTCTTTCACATAGAATTTTAGATATAAAAGAACATAATGTGGAAGGAGGAGGTGAACTTGGCCATAACGTTTTACCAAAATCAAGAAAACTGTTGTAATATAACTCAAATTCCACATGATGACGACAACAACGAGTGTCACAAACAATGATGGGTCTAACAAACCATGGTTTTTGTTGCACAAATGTATTGATGAAAATTTTAACTTCTTTGTGCTCTTCTTTGAACTTATTGAACAATTCTATCTGTGTCATTGGAAATATATGTTTTGGATGTTCTTCATATTGTTTTCGTGCTATTCTTAACCGCAACACATCACTTTTATGTGGCTAAACACGAGATTCTATCAACCAACAATTACATGCCAATTCTTTAACATTTTCTGCAAGTCTATCTTTGTAGGGTTGTCTATAAATCACTGTCCAACAAGCAAGTTCATCATTTGCATCTATTTGCAATCGAAATTTTCTATGTTTGTACAATGTTTTTCTTGATGTTCCCATCGTTTTTTCTATGTGTCGTGTCAAACGATCTTTTATATTGCTGGATGAAACAACTGTTGTTTGTATCACTCTACGTGCAACAATGACATTTTTTTTTCGAAATTTTCCAAAAACTTTTAATACACTAGTTATATTGTCAAAGACATTTTGTTTCACCTTTGTATATTTTGTTGACTTTTGAATACCCAATAATGATGTAGCTTCTTTTAACTTTCTTGACTTTATTAGACAGAGTAAAAGTTGAGCTTGTACTGTTACTGATTCATCTTTGAAAAAAGTATTATGCATATTCTTAGTTCGATATCTTATATAATGCTTAGCTTCTTTCTTCCCAAATTTGTTAGTATCAACATTTTCTAATATTTCATCATCAATGTTGATAGATTCTCCTGCATATTTCAATTTAAATTTTATATTAAAAAACAAAACCCAAACATAAATTCATTAAATTATATACAAGTGTTCATATTGTATTATCTAAATTTATGTACATACCTATAGGTGATTCGTCTTCTGCTTCAATTTTGGTTTCAACGTCATCATCGACTTTATGAGACAAATCTATTCATGTTTTTTGAAAAACATTAAATCGTAATTACAATCAATTATATTAAACAATATTTTAAATTTGAATTCTATACTTTTAATATAGACAATATGTGCATGCATACCTAGTTGGACTTCTTCTTGTTGAAAATATATATTTGCATTATCGTCGTTTATTTCTTCAATCTTTGCACATTCTTGTTTATTTCTCCAAAACTGCTCTTTCCTTTGATCGTTATGGTGAGTTTCATCTCGAGTGCGATCAAATTTTCTCTTGTGCAAACTTCTGTTTCCTATGAGTATAGTTATCTATAAAAAATTTTAACAAAATCAACATTTCAAAATAGTCTCAGAAAAAATTCGTTGTCATAAAAATTATTAAAAAATGATATCAATAATTTTATGTTCAACAAAGGCTTCACCTTGAAAAAATGCTCAACATTTATCTTTCAATATATAAATTGTTATTCCAATAAAAACTTGATCAAACATCAATTACCTTGTTCAACAAAAACGAAAAAAATTGATTCGAAACTTTGTTTAGGTGCTCTAGAAAACCATGAAACAAGCGATGAATTGTGTTAAATGTGTTCAACCGAAAGCATATTTATACAATTTTGCGCGAAATGAAACAATACGACGTGTCTTTTCATTTTTTCCGGCCGAAAGAATTCTCTCACCCATCTTTCGGCCGGAAAAAGGTTTTTCCGGCTGAAAAGCTAGGAAACCATTTAATTTTGATGGATTCCGTTAGAATTATGTTTTGTGGCTGAAAGAAATATTTTTTAGCTGAAAGATTCTTTCGCTCAAAAATTAGCGAATGGGAGTGTTTATAGGAACCAGAGAATTCCCTCTAGCTTACTTGAACTTTGGAGGTTGCAGACTCCTGCAAATACTCTGAATTTGGTTTCAAAAGTGACACTAACATTTGCAAAATTGAATCTGCTTTCAATTCCTATAATTTTTTTTCATTTTCATTATTTTTATCTAATTTTATTTAATTTTTTAAAAAACTCACCGCATAATATTTTCAGCTGACTTTATGATTCAGTGAAATGAAATATCTGTATCTTTAAAAATACAAAGTAAAAAATTTAGAAAAATTTATATTCATAATCCTTAAACTGTTCTTTTCAAAAGGGTATTTTTATATTTTACTTTTAAGTAAAAATTAAGATAGATACAAGGTGGGGGAAAAACACGTGTTTAAAATATGCAACGTTTTTAGCTTGGTCAACTTAAAAAAATTCTAGAAATTATAATATTCATCTGTTAGATTCAAAATTATAGTAATAATAAAATAGAGTCTTTGTAGATTGTTGCAGTATATTTAGTTTGTTAAAAACAAAATTTTAATAATAGATACATTGTTGGGGGGAAAAATAACTCATTATCATTCCTTTCATGTTTAAGGAACATACTGTTAAAAAATTGTGAAATTGACATATCAAATTTTAATAATTTTTTTTTTTTAAATAGTCATTGGAAAGCTAACAAAATTCTTCAGAAGTTTTGTTTTTACTGTAAAGTGAAATTATAAATAAAAAAATACTTTTGTATGCTGGAAGTTGAAGAACTTGTGAAAATATAGTTTTTTTTCTCATAAAATAAGCAAAATAGACGCCTATCTTCATGATTTCACTTGTGTAAAATCATGAAGATGGGTAACACTTTTGTGAGAATCGGGTCTCCAAAATTCCTAGCGGCATTTTTTTGGCTAAAAAAATGTCGCTATGAATTTTTTCAACCAAAACTTTGTACGTCAAATTGAACGATGTCCTGACGATGCCCTCAAAATTTGTGTACAATATTTTTTGGATGAATTTGTTTGCTGCGGTAAGCATATTTCGTCCGAAAGATTTATTTTTAACGGATTCCGTTAAAAACTAGGTTTCGACCGAAAGAATTTTTCGGTCGAAAACCTGAAAATGGGACTGTTTGCAGGAAACTGCAAATTCTCTCCATCTTACTTGATATTTGGAGGTAGTGGACTCCTACAAATACTCAGAATTTAGTTTTGGAATTGATACCGACATTTTTTTAAATTGAATCTACTTTCATTGAATATAATTTGTTTTCATTTTCATTGTTTTTATCTAATTTTATTTAATTTTATAAAAAAATCACTGCATAATAGTTTTAGGTGAGATTATGATTCAGTGAAATGAAAAATCCATATCTCTAAAAATACACAGTGGAAAATTATGAAAAATTTATATTCAAAATCCTTAAACTATTCTCTTCAAAAGGGTATTTTTAGATTTTACTTTTAAGTAAAAAGTAAGATAGATACATGGCGGGGGAAAACATGTGTTTAAAATCTGTAACGTTTTTAGATTGGTCAACTTCAAATTTTTTTTAGAAATTATAATAATCATCCGTTAGATTCAAAACTATAGTCATCACAAAATAGAGTCTCTGTAGATTGTTGCAGTATATTTCATTTGTCAAAAACAAAATTTTAATAATGGATACATTGTTGAGAGGGGGGAAATAACTCATTATCTTTCCCTTCATTTTTAATAACATACTGTAAAACAATTGCCAAATTGACATATAAAATCTCAATAAAAAAAAATTGAAAAATAGTCAGTAGAAAGCTAAAAAAATTCTTCACAAGTTTTGTTTTTACAGTAAAGTAAATTCTTAATAAAAAAATTAATTTTGTTTATCGGAAGTTGAAGAACCTGTTAAAATAAAAATAAAAAATCTCATAAAACAAAGAAAAGTGTTACCCATCTTCATGATTTTACAATTAACACGCATTTCCAGAAGATAAAATTTTATTTTGGTCTTCTCTTTATGTTGTTTTCCAATCCGATAGCTGAATGTCATTGATAGTTGCATTTATTTGCATTCTGAGTCGGAATTTGATGTGGTCATCGTATTTTAGTTGCACTTCGGGGAAATAAAAAAAAAATTGATGATTCTGTAACTTTATTATAATCTAACTGAGTTTAAAATGAACGCAATGTTTGTCATGCAATTTTGGAAATGGAATTTGTAAGATCACTGCCAATTCCAATTGAATCCCTAATTTTAGGAAATTTAATTGATTGATTTATTCAATCTTAATATCCGACTCAAAAACTATTGGATTGCTACCAACAAAGATACAGGTCAGATTGCTTCATTTCACAAATTCATTGCTTAAGAAATTTTTATAATTTCTCGAATTGATCCATCTTGATCGTTGTACAAATTATTTACAACTCTAGTATTAATGTCGTTGATCACTCTTCGAGCTCTTTCCATACTTCTTCCACTTGGTAAACAATCGCCTCTTCGAAGGGCATTATTTGACCTCTGACGTACCATACTAGTAACCGCCACTTAAGTTAGGGCGACGTTACTTGGCATGGAAAATACCTTCTAAGTATTAATATGAACTTATCTAATTTTTAGAGATAGGTTTGTAAAATGACTTCAACTATTGTTGTTCCCAATGTTTATTAAACCTTAGAATATTCAGATCAAGAAAACTTGATCGTTGTCTCCTTTAGAAGTATTGTGAATAAAATTAAAGATTATAGTCATGCATAGACTAATCATGGTGTAGCCATTACTCAACCTTTTCTCCCTTAAGTGTTTTGAGAAATTTAATAACTATATCTAATCATGCACCTTAATAATTGATTCTAACTTGATTTTCGCTTTTCTCCCTAATAGTATTTTAAATATTGAATTCTATTTTAGTATGGTCATGCATAATTTCACTTTGGGTAACCATTAAGGAAGAACTTCAAAAGCTTAAACATTGAAGGTGGTATTTTTAGAACATTGAGGGTTAACTAAATTTTGGTATCACCCTCTTATATTAATTAGTCCTTGTTTTAAGGAGAAGTAAGGAATTCATGCCTATCTTAGAGGAATTCATTTGGTACTAAAATTGCAATATATATGAAATATATTATGAATGATAAGGTTTGGCTTACTTGGTATGATTATTATAGTCCTCGGATTATGATATGCATAGTTAAGCTATATAATTATTGTTGATAGTGTTATTTGAGATATGATGATTAATGAATTCGTGAGTTAAACTCGAGACGATATTGATCATTTTCCATTAAGATTAGTTGTGTATTGTGTAAAAAGTTTGGTAAATTTTGGCCAGAGAAATTAATGTGTGAATTCATCACATGTGTGTTAAGTGAAAAATTTCTTGTTGTGCTTCAAATAAAAGTTATAAGATTTTCTTGCTCAATACACATGAATATTGCTTTAATGGTTGTTTAATTGTAGAAGACCATACTATGTGCTTAAAGAAATTATGGTTATGTATTGTTGTTGGTACTAGTCTTGTTTTGGAATAGGATTGGGTTTATGGGAATTAGATACCTCCTTGTTCCTCAGAATAGTCGCCAGTCCTGAGACCTTAAATGGTCAAGATCAATCAGAAGAATCATGGATTTGAGCATTGATTATGTGTCTTAGAGGTTCTAACCTTGCAGGATAGGTTGGGCGGGTATATATCCTTGTTATGTTTATGTGATATGGTTGATCTTGATTAATAGTGATGTTGTATTCAAATTTTTGGTGTGTAGTAATTTGATGAGATTAATTGTGTAAATATTAATGTGTGTCTTTGTAGAATTTCACTTGTTCTATCTGGTGTATTAAAAAAAAAATGGTTTACCACTATTGTACTCACTTATTTGATGTCTTATCAAAGTGGGATCAAACTTGCGGCATTGGATCGTTATGCCTTCCATTGTGTTAAATAAATGATTAAAATTATATCACTAATCAAAATTTGAAATTATACATGCAGGAAATCATGGTTAGAGGATGCAGGGGAAGTAGACTATGTGGTGTTGGAGGAAGAGGTGTGACACCTCTGATAGTATCCATGCCACAAGGGTCTAACCCCTAGGGAGATGAGGAGATTACTGAGCAGGAGCAGGTTTCTATGGGATATGTGGTAGGTATGCTAAGATCCTTCCAAAGGATGTTAGAGGCATTGGTTAACCTCCTTGATTGAGATGAGGGCAGAGTGCTTGTACCCAATAAGGATTCACAGTGCGCTCCAGATGGTAGTAGTAGTATGCACAAAGAACTCGAGAAGGTGAAGTTTCTCGAGTTTATGGGTGCCACGGACGACTCATCCGACGAGGCATGGTTGGAGAATATGGCCATGTGATTCGCACTTCGTGACTACACCTCCAACATGAAAGTCGACATGGCGGTCTTTCAGTTGAAGGGGAGTGCTCTTCTATGGTGGAATATGCTCCTACCTCAACTAAACATGGTCGTCGAAGACATGTCATGGGAGTTATTCGAGGAACAGTTCTAGGAGAGGTACTTGTTAGAGGAATTCATTGAGCACCAACTTAACGAGTTCAATGCCTTACGACAGGGTGGTCGTACGGTGCCAGAGCATGAGGCCATATTTATGGAACTACTTAGGTATACTCCACATATGAACACGAAGAAGTTAAAGGTCAACAAGTTTGTGTTTGACATTAAATTCAACATTCACGCAAAGGTGAGGATTCTAATTCCTTAGATGTTGCACGATGCAGTTCAAAAGACCCTCATAGTTGAACAACAGAGGTTAGGGCATGACTCCTTCTAGACAGACTGAAAAAATGTCATCACAAGCACAACAACATCAGACACCAGCCAGATAGACTTCAGGGCATCGAGATAAGCCTAGAGGACCTATGTTCACAACACCATGATGAAAGACTCCTCAACAGAGGACTAATTAATGAGGACCAAACCACCACCAACAACAACAGTTTAGGAAGGTTCAACATAACATACTAGGATCACAGATTGTTAGGCCAACAACTTCTACTTTGGGGACCAAGACTATTGTACCGAAGACTGGATGTTGGACATGTGGAGAGCCGCATTACCAGGGAGAATTTCCGATTGAGAAGGCTAGAGAGTCTGGATCATCAAGACCCACTACATTTGGATATTTGGGAAAATTCCATAGGAAACATGCAACGGTGAACAACCTCCAGGTCAAGCACCAGTCCACTCTGCTTGAGATGTCATGTACAATCATCAACCAAAATTTCAGTATATTGATAGATCCAGGTGCTACAAAGAGTTTTATCTCTAATGCAGTTCTAAAGAGAATTAAGGTAAAGACAGTCAAGTAGGATGAGCTCAGATACGTAGAAATGGCATCAGGTGCCAAACAAAAGGTTGGAGGAAAGGTTACAGACTGTAGCATTAACTTGGGATATTTTGTAACGAAGGCCAACCTATTTGTCACGATCTTAGGACATTATGACATACTAATTGGTATGGATTGGTTGTGATCGTATGATGTGATACTTAACTGTAAGACATAACGGTTAAGTTTGAAAGATGACTTGGGACAAAGTAGAGTGATTGTAGGAAAGAACCAGGGGGTGTCCTTGATATTTATTTCTTCCCTACAACTACAAAAGAGTATGAGAAAGGGATGCAAGCTATATGAAATATTAGAGCTAAATGAAAAGGGAGAGGCAAAAGGATTATAAAACCTTCTTGTAGTGAAAGAGTTTGCAGACATGTTTCCAGAAGAGTTACCAAGTTTACCGTCCAAAAGAGAGTTGAATTTTACAATAGAATTGAAACCTAGAACTGAACTTGTAGTGAGAACGCCTTACCTGATTTCAACGCCTGAATTACAAAAGTTGAAAATGCAATTGAAGGAATTGTTGGACTTGGGACTTATATGTCCAAGCGTGTCTCCTTGGGGTGTGCTAGTTATTTTCGTGAGAAAGGAAGATGTATCGTGGATATTTTGTATTGACTATTGTCAATTGAACAAAGCAACGATCAAGAACCAATACCTATTTCCAAGAATAGATGATTTGTTTGATCAGGTGAAAGGGAAGACAGTGTATTCGAAGATTGAATTGAGATCAGGATATCACCAATTATGGATTAAAGAAGAAGATATACTTAAGACCTCATTTAAGACGAGGTTAGGACACTATGAGTTTACAATTTTACCATTCGGATTAACAAACACCCCGAGAGTATTCATGAGTTGGATGAATGGGGTGTCCTGTGAATACTTGGATAAGTTTTTTCAAGTATTTATTGATGACATACTAATTTATTCTCAAATGAAAGAAGAGCATGACAAACACTTGACATTGGTTCTACAGTGTCTAAGAAAAAACAAATTGTATGGGAAACTATTGAAATGTTTTTTTTATCAATCAAAGATTCATTACTTGGAACATATCATATATAGTGAAGGCATCATTGTGGATCCAACGAAAGTAGAGGCTATTATGGAATGGCTAGCACCGACAAAAGTACAAGAATTACACAGCTTTATGGGTTTAGCAGGATATTATCGATGATTCATCGAAGGGTTTTCGAAGATAGAAAATCTAATCATGGGATTTCAAAAGAAGAACAAGAAGTTCGTATGGGATGAGAATTGCATAGAATAATTTCAAAAAATCAAGGAGTTGTTGAAGACAAAGTCAATACTAAAGGTCCCTGAAATGGACAAAGAATTATTGGTATGCACGAATGCATCCAAGCAAGGTTTAGGCAGAGTTTTGATGCAAGACGGTCAAGTGATCACTTATATTTCAAGGAAATTGAGAAAGCATTGAGAGAAAAATGCAACGCACGACATGGATTTATTGGAAATTGTATATTCCTTGAGAGTTTGGAGACATTATCTGATTGGACAAAAAATTGAATTAAAGATAGATCATTGTGGATTGCAGCATATATTTACATGGAGTGACTTGACCGCGTGACAAAGGAATTGGTTAAAATTACTTATAGAATACGACTTTGCAATTAATTACATTAAAGGAACGATGAACAAAGTGGCAGATGCGTTGAGTCGGAGACCACGCATATTCTCGGTAATACTGCTTAAGATGAATTTTCGAGAAAAGATTCTAACTTTACAGATAGACGATGATTGCTACAAGGATATTAAGAATAATATTGGACAATATACCATGATGGTACCGAAGTATGAGGGTTATTAATTAGACAACAATGGATTTTTGAGATTTAATGAAAGAATTTATGTACTGCCTAACAATGAATTAAGAAGTTTGATCTTAAGTGAAGCACATCGAGCAATGTACATGGCTCATCCAGGAGTCACGAAGATGAAGGCATACCTTAATCCTTTATTCTTCTGGAAGGAAATGAAATAAGACATAGTTAGTTATGTGGAGAGATGTCTAGAATGTCAATAAGTGAAGGCCAAACATAGACATCCAACAGGATTGTTACAAGCACATGTTATTCCAGAATCGAAATGGGAGGTAATTTCGATGGACTTTATTGTTGGATTTCCACTGACGGAAAGGAGGCATGATTCGATTTTCATGGTAATGGACACTCTAACGAAGAGTGAAAAAATTATCCAGGTACGTACAACGTATCAAGAGCCAGACATAGCAAGAGTATTTGTCAACGAGATTGTGAGATTACATGGAGTACCAAGAAGGATCATATCCTATTGAGGATTGGTATTTACAGGACGGTTTTGGACCAATTTTCAAGAGGCTTTGGGAATGCAATTGAATATTAGTACAACATATCACCCATAGATAGATGGAAAAACAGAGAGAATGAACTATATTTTGGAGGATATGTTGCATATGTATGTAATGGATAAAAAAAAACATTGGAAATATTTATTGCCACTAGTAGAGTTTTCATACAACAATAGCTATCATAGTACGATTAAGATGGAACCATTTGAGTTTCTTTACAGACGACCGTGTCAAACGTTGTTGAGTTGGGATCGACTTGAGGACAGGGTCCTAGTAGGACCAGAGGTGATCCAAGAAATGGAAGAACAAATGAAATAGATAAGACAAAGGATTAAAGAAGTGAAAGATCGGTAGAAGATTTATCTTGATGCCCATCGCGTTGACTGTAGTTATGAAGTTGGCGACATAGTTTTCTTGCAAGTAAAACCGCACAAGAGTGCGATCAAGTTTGGAAAGGGTGCTAAACTCTCTCCTAGGTTTGTGGTACCTTTCAAAGTTGTGGAAAAGAAACTACCTGTGGCTTATCGACTAGCCTTTCCTGATTATTTGAGGTGTATGAACGATGTATTTCATGTATCTGTTCTGAGACATTATATTAGTGATCCTTCACATGTTATTGACATGAGCTCCTTGTAGGTGTCGAACGAGGGTGCTCTCATGACGGAGCCAATCCGCATTTTGGACCATCTCATTCGATAGCTATGACGTCAAATAGTCGATCAGGTCAAGGTCCAGTGGGACAACTATAGTCCACACTCAACTACCTGGGAGGACACATATGAAATGCATCAACAATTTCCTTGTTGATAGATTACACACACACACACACACACATATGTCAGATACATTTCGTTTCGATTATGAATTATACATGATGATGATGATGTGTTGTGACTTATTATGATTTAATGTATATATGTTGGCATGTACTATTAATGAGTTTCCCTGAGTGTCCAGGACACATGATAGGTTATGGATGTTGATGGCATCAATGGACTTCCTTGGACTCTGGATTGAGTCAGGGAGTGAATTTTATTTTGATTGAGTATTTCATTTACACACTTGTGACATATGATTGATTACAGTATGATTTATGTATATGGATTATTGACACAGGTTTTTATCAGTGGATGCAGGCTTGACAATGCTTGCTAATCCGACTCACATAAGGAGTATAGGGGCCATAAACAAAAACTAGACATTGAGGGAGAGGTGTGGTAGCATCCCTGTCATATCCCACTAGCACTCACGTCGTGGTTTGAACTGTAGGTTAACAATTACCTAGTTCAATAGGTCCATGGTGTCGTGAGGGCGGACTGAGACAGTCACTCACAAAGATTTCTAAGGAGCGTGCAATAGGGTGGAGTCCTTATTCTTTAGAATTCCTTAGTCTCTCACAAGGTCGACCGAATGGAGTGTTGAATCCAAAGGGTCGGATAAAATTCCAAAACCAACCAAAGGAGAATGACACCCTTGGCGCACAAAGGTGCGTATTGAAGGGCACACTGTGTAATTAAAACCTTATGTCAATAAATCTAGGTGGCCTAGAAAACATTGAATTTATTAGACCTTTTTGGCTTAAAATAATTAATTAAATTGTGAAATTATTAATTATAAAGCCCAATAAAAGTCTAAGACTAAGTCTAAAACTAAGTCTAAGTCTAAAATCAATTAAGGGACTAAATGAATTATGACATAAGTTAAAAGATTGAAGAATAATCAAACTCTAGGAAAAAGGGGAATAAAATCTAAAGATTGGATATTCCTTTATATTCATCAATTATTACTATATACAGATATTTTTAAATTTAAATTTAATGTATTTTTAGAATGACTTCAACTATTGTTGTTCCCAATGTTTATTAAACCTTAGAATATTCAGATCAAGGCAATTTGATAGTTGTCTCCTTTAGAAGTTTTGTGAATAAAATTAAAGATTACAGTCCTGCATAGACTAATAATGGTGTATCCATTGCTCAAGCTTTTCTCCCTTAAGTGTTTTGAGAAATTTAATAACTATATCTAATCATAAACCTTAATAATTGATTGTAACTTGATTTTATCTTTTCTCCCTAAAAGTCTTTTAAATATTAAATTCTATTTTAGTATACTCATGCATAATTTCACTTTCGGTAACCATTAATTAAGAACTTCAAAAGTTTAAATATTGAAGGTGGTAAAAAATTTAAACATTGAAGGTGGTATTTTTAGAACATTGAGGGTTAACTAAATTTTGGTATCACCCTCTTATATTAATTAGTCCTTGTTTTAAGGTGAAGTAAGGAATTCTCGCATATCTTAGAAGAACTTGTTTGGCACTAAATTTACAGTACATATGAAATATATTATGAATGATAAGGTTTATCTTACATAGTACATATGAAATATATTATGAATGATAAGGTTTATCTTACATGGTATGATTGTTATATTTCTCACATTATGATTTGCCTAGTTAAGTTATAGAATTATTGTTGATAGTGTAATTTGAGATATGATGATTAATGAATTCGTGAGTTAAATTTGAGACGATATTGATCATTTTCCATTAATATTAGTTGTGTATTGTGTGAAAATTTTGGTAAATTTTGGCTAGAAAAATTAATGTGTGAATTCATCACATGTGTATTAAGTGAAAATTTCTTGTTGTGATTCAGATAAAAGTTTTAAGATGTTCTTTCTCAATACACGTGAATATTTCTTTAATGGTTGTTTAGTTATAGGTGCTTACCCGACCCTTTGGAATAAGATTCAACCTAGGTGTATAAGACACAGGATCCCCAATGAATGACTGTCAAAATTACTTGTGAAATGTTGCTTCTCTTGCCTCTTCCTTTGTTTCTTTTGGTGCTTCCACCTGTGCTTGTGCTACTTCACCAATTTCTGCTGAATCAACAACCTCTTCAACAAAGTGTGCTTCAACTTCTTCTTCAACAACTTAATCTACTTATGCTTCATATACATGAAAAACTGTTGGATCAATTGTAGAGTCAAAGTAAGAATCTACTGAACCAACTCGTGAACCATTTAAAGGGGCCCTTTCCTTTGCTCCTGGTTCGACCTATGTTCCTATCTTTGCTCTCGCTGTTGGAAGTAGTGGTAGGCTATGAATACCTGGCACATTTATTGCTCGATTTCCTACAAGTGTTGTTGCTTCTTCGACTGGGTCTCGGTCTCGATCTCGTTCATCTGGATTTGGATATTGAACTATTGCAAGGGATTTTTTGGTTTATGGGTCTAGATATTCTTTTTCATCAACTGGATCAACTGGTATGGGACCTACTCGAACTCCAACTGGCTCTGCTACTAGTGATAGCGGTGGTTCTAGGTCGACATGATCAATTTACTTTCCTGCTGCTCAATCAATTGCTTCATCAATCAGATCAATTGCTTAGTCTGGACCTATCACTGCTACTCATGCATCCCTAGTCTTTGTCTTTGGTCTAGGTACTCTAGGATATGCTTATACTGGTGTTTCTAGCTTGCTAGCTTATATGTTGAAACAACTGGTACTGCCTCCGACGCTTCTTTCCTACCTTATGGTTTTGCCTCTGTCCCAACAAGCTATGTCTTTTCCTTTACTATTGATATTAATATTATATTTATGTGACAATTTATATTAAAGATGAGAAGAGTTATACAGTTTTTAAGTACTCAGAGATTTACATGTATGCTTTTTAATACAAGATAATAG
>JZKD02S1668631.1:1585293-1597176 GCA_000966675.3 Picea glauca
ATTTAATTGGTTTGAATGTCCCATATATGTATTTAATGTTGATTTTGTAGAAATGTTAATTTAATTGGTTTGAATGTACCATATTAGCTTTATTTACGTGACATATAAAAGTAGTTGTAAGTTTTTCTTGCATTCAACTATAGCCTTCTAATGTTTTTATTTTTCTTGCATTTAAATATATCTTTTTAATATTCTAAGAAAATGAGGTAAAAATGTAAATCCTAAACGTCAAACATTTTTACATTTACTAAAATTTCAATAATTTTACACTTACTAATATTTTTTTTAATTTTTTAATTTTAATAGTTTTACATTTACTAACATTTTTCTAATCTCTCATTATAGTTTTAGGCAGGGACTACGTTGCCTTGGAGCACTTGTTTATGTTAGTTTCCTTATTTGCACTTCAAAAATAATTGATTAATATCATAATTAATGATTAATAAGAATAATAATTATTATTATTAATTATAATCGCAGTTACTATGTTTGTTGGACTAATTATTAATTGTGTTAATTAGATGAATATTAACAATTATAATTAAATATTCTTATATGGGGTGTCAGAGAGGAGAGTGGGCATGGAGGGAGGAGAGTGGGCATGGAGGCCATGGAGACCATCATCATACAAACACATGGTTTCAAGCATGCATGAATTAAAGAGGCTAGAGGAAAAAAGGACATGGGTTTTCTCTTAAACCTTTGACTCTTTAATCTAATCTAGTTCATCTTTGGCTTGGTTCTTAATTCAGCTTCTATATACAAGCTCCTCTTACTTCAGCTAGGAAGGCTCTATCCTTGCACTCTAGTGAGTCATGTTCAATCCCCATATTACCTTTCCTTCTATGTGGTATGTGTTCATTTCGTGAAGAATTTTCCCATTTTCAATCAATTTTCTCTACCTCCCCAAGCAACTTGCCTTATCATTGGACTTGCATACATCCAAACATCAATATGTTGAAGCCTGAATAGAAGCCTTGAACTAAAAGTAAAACCCAGGGGGGCAAGAGGGGAAGGAGAAGGGTAGGCAAGTGGTCCTCATGAGAACAACAACCCCAAAGAATCACCTGAGCCCACACTGATACCATGGCAGTTGCTTCTATTTACCAAAAACTCGTCCCTAAAAATGTCAGGGATAAAGTCAAACGTATAAAAAACCAAAGTCAATTGTATAAAAAACCTGGTTAGAAGCAAAAGATGCAAAACCCCTAATTAGAAGGTAGATTTCATATTTCTCGAACAGGTCCCTAACACTAGTTTATCCTACAACAAAGATATCAGGTCTTTAGGTTAACAAAATTATAGTGGCTTAATAAATCCTTCATTACCTAAGTAGTGGAAGAAAGGGGATAGCAACAATAGGAAATCCTCTCTAAATTAAACCTAATTGATAGAAATTATGAGGCAGTATTCAAAGTAGTCTATGATATAGATATAATTGTTATAGATTCGGGGGAAGGAAAGCAAGGTCTAGTTGAAGTAGAAAAACCTAATGAAGATGGAAAATTTAAGGAATTTGAAGGTATTGTCTCCAATCCTATCCTTGCTGATGAAGATATAGAGAAGGAGGGTGTAGTGTACCCAACTACCTCTGTACACTGTTGGGATGGTGGGGTACTTACAATTTCTCTTCTCCCATTACTTAAGATTAGCTCCGATACCATATTATTCTCTGCCTTGCTTTATAATGAATTAATAAATGCAATATGACAAGTAGACTCATGCAATTACAACTAAAGCATTAAAAACTATAAATGCACAGTATTTATTCAACATAAAAACATTTAAATACACAAGATACACAACATTAACTCAACATAAACAAAATAATCCATAACACTTATCTTTATGCAAATATACACCAGCTGGTTGTAGATGTTGGATGTTTCACCCAACCATAGTCTTTGTTGCACTTAATATTTCTACAATAGGTCATCCTCGAGTTGGGGCTATCAGTTCAAAAGGATTAAATTCCTCATATGAATGGCTATAGTCCTCACATGCAACCCATTTCCCAATAATATCACAATATTTTACTCCTACAAAAATTCCAACAACCCAATTCTCTTTCCTCTTCATCCTGCACAACTTAAGGAATGGGGTCCCCTTCTCTACCAAGCAGTCCCTCAGGATATCCCAATTCTCTCAAGGGATCTAGCACATACCATGTAGTAAATTTCTCAATGGGGGCCTTCAAGAATTATCAGCTATAATGGAGCTCTCAACAACAATAATTACTCATGCACATGGGAAATTTCCCACATAATTCACATAACAAACGTATTCAACACTATGTTATAGACATGGAAACATATCTCTCTAGCATGGATTCCCTTCCAATGATGGGCATTCGATAAAGAGAATTATTGAAAACAACAAAAAACTATGGTTTATATTTGTGTGTCTGCAACTAACCACATGGTTCTCTAAGAAGCCCACACAATTACCTTGGAACTCATCTCAAGGTTGATTTCACTTAGCATAATTTAAGGTAAGGACTTTGGCTTATAATAAAACATTTTTATTTGGATTTGTGACCCCTTTGGTCCCCCTAAGTCCCCTTCCATTCGTCTCATGTGGAATCATAACTGTAATATCCCAATTTGACCGTCTTGAATATTGTAAGTGTATTGTTTTTTTAGTTAATAAAAGAATGACCAAGGCCGATAGAGAAAGAGCACATAAATGGGCTATGATACTACAAGAGGAGAAAGGTGAGGGGGTATTATATTATGTTACCTTGAACTTTCACTTATTTTAATATCCGAGTTTGCAAAGTTAAGAGAGGTTATGAGTAGTGGAGGAGGAAACAAATCCCTCAGTCTAGGCCATTAGTTCCTAAAAAATAACAAGTTGTATTTCCTACACTATTGGAACAAGAAATATGTTGTGTGTGAATTATATTTCTATCATTCATGGATTCATAAATTTGAATGGGGGAGGGAGACCTGTTAAAAAAATATGGAGAGGAAAAGTTTTAGAGAAGGGGAAGAACAGAAAAATAAATCTATTATATGATAGAACAAACCAACGATGAAAATGAGCCATTAGACCTATTTAAAGAGCCAAGAAGACAAGGAAATGTTGCAGAAGTTTTGAGATATCACCCTAGACTTTTCTATGCATACATTGAAGAGCACCGGAGGGAGGAATGTTTGAGGGATTTTGTAGCAAAGAAGGAAACTCCTTATGTTGTGTGGTGCAAATAATGTGGGTGCCTAAGAGATGCTCTATCTTCAATAAGTTTAGCAGTACAAAATTGTTGGGTTTGGAGTTGTTTTAATCTAAATTGATAGCTTTATTTTCCCTACTTTGTCCCGATGGTATCATGGCTTTGGCTAGGAGGTCGTTCCCATAACGGACTACCTACAGTTGGGTAAAAATCGCTTGGTCTCAATTGATTTTCTAGTCTTCATATTTTCATACAGGTAATTCTCTTATACTATGCTGAAAATGTTATTTTTTTATGTATGAGATTTGTAAAATGTTGTGATCCTTTATCTAAGGAAGAGATGAATGCAAAATTGTGGTCCTGAGGAGGGTGAAAATCCTATCTACATGAAACTTTGTATTAGTTTGTTGCTAGTTTTTCTTTTCAAAATTCAACTTTGTGTGGTGAATGAAAAATCATGGTCCTCAACAGGGTGAAATTCCTGGTTACACAAAACTTTGTATCAATAAGTTGTTGATCTTTCTTGTTTAGTTGTGTGTGGTAATGATATCTCTACTCTTGTATGAGTGTTTCAAATGTTTGTTTTATTTTACATTTTTCAACATCATGTCAACAAAAATTGTATGAATTAGATGACTCTGGGTTGTGAGAGGTAAATATTTGATTATTGTGTGTCTAAAAATATATATATGAACATCATCTAAACCAAAATGTATAAATAAAAAAAATGGTAGCTTCTAAAGTGGGGAAGAAATTTTTTGTGCATGTTCATTGTGCTTTTGTATAATTATACAATGGATTGATATAATTGAGAGTATAAATTATAAAGCGGTAAGTTGGAAACTTTGTTTTTCTTCAATCGCCCAAAAAGAGAGCTGTAAGCGGGTCCCACAATGAGAATTTTTATCATGCACAGATTTACAACTTTTGTTGTTCAAATCTTGTTGTAATAATTGAATGTCTTATGTGGATGCAAGTCTTTGAAAAGGTTGGCTCTTCTCTCCTTCCTTTTATAATTATTTATATAAGGGTAATAATCTGAAATGCATCCCATGGAATATTTTGTCCCATAGTGTAACATCCCCACTATAATCCCCAACTTAATAATGCTTAATGTAGATATAATATGTGGCTACAGCCAAGCGATGCAATACGCGAATTGTATTTATGAATGCTATTAATATAATGTGATATCAATTGCTAAGGGGATATGGAAAAATATGGGGCCTGAATTAATCCACATGAGAAGAGAGGGTCTAGGAGAATGTATTAGAGGGGTCCAAGGGGGGAATTACCCATGTATATTAATTCAACCCATTTTCCTAAAATAATTGCTATTGGTATATGAACCTTCAAATTTTTTATTGACTCTTCCCAAAGCCAATCATTGAATACATGTAAGAGGGTGGGTGTGAGTGGTCACATTCCATAGTTATTGGGAGCATGGGGGGTTGAGTTCAATCATCTCGGGGAAGTGTGTGAGTTAAGCAAGCAAGCCAAAGGAAAGGAAATTCATATGGTATGCTACAATAGTTTTAGATAGTTTATGGTTTTGCATGAACATCAAGAGAGAGAAGGAAAGAGAGATGGAACATCCATGGAGGATGAATTCTAGATAATGTCAGAGCATATTGGAGTGTATTTGGAGCTGAAGACTTAAAACATAGGTTCTCAGTACTGAAGAGTGAAATTTTGTGTGAGTTGCACTGTAACAACACATGTTGTCTTTGTTGCTGGTATTTTTCCTAGTAGAGAGATCCCTTGAGTTCCCAACTGAGATATTATTGTTTACCTATGCCAGAGAGACCTTTATAAATGAATGGGATTCCCAAGAGACTGAAATTAGTGAAGGGGTACATTCCTTGGTTTAGGTAGGTTGAGAGGAAGAGAACTAGTGGAAAAATCAAGATAGTTGTAGGAGAATATCAGTGGGCTGTGAGTTCATTAAGATGGGAGTGGATAGTGAGACACCACCCTTTTTTGTGGATTACTAGCCTTAGCTCAGGGGTTACTTGTTGTTGATAATTGGAAAAATAAGTCTATGGTTGGGTGGAACTTCTGTTCCAAGTAGTTAGTTGCACCACTAATTTGAAAGATAAGTGTTTTATATGTTTTATGTCTTGTATTTATGAATTAAATTGCTATGCATGAACTCTATCTATTTTGAGAAGAATTTATATGTTTCTATGTTAGTTTATTATCAACATTTTATGTCTATTTTAAATGGTTGTAGGTGCATGTAATTAATTGTACAAGACAATGACTAAATATGATTTTAATTCGTAGTTAAAACCTACAGGAATTTAATTAGCTGTAATTTTTTTGTTTTTATGTGTATTCCACATGCAATGTCCCTCGGTTGGGATGGGGGATGATACATTATGGTATCAGAGCTTTGGTTCAAACATGGGGCTTGTATGGGTCAAGAATGAGTGCGAATTGAGTAATTTGATGTTGCATATTTCAGTTTTTGCGAATTTGGGGGAAAACGGAGAAGTTGGAATCAAACCCCCAAATTCATGGGAAAATTCTGAGTTTAATTGCCTTATATAAATCGAATAAATGACACGGGGTGTAAATATATAGGTTACAAAGTCGAAATATACTTGGAAAGGTAAAAAAAATTGCATTCTAATGACCATTGTAGTGTAGAATAGAGTTCAACGAATCAACGACCGAGATCACTTTTGATCTCGAGATCGAAAATTGAGATTTGTCCTGATAAATTAAAAAATTCATAAGGTTTTGGTCGTTTGAAAGGTTAAGTAGATCAATGGCCGAGATTCAATTTTGGTGGTTGGGAAGTTGAATAAGATCAAAAATCTAGATTAGTTTCGGCCGATTAGGAGTCGAAGTTGATCTAGGGACAATTAGATGATCTCAAGTGACAGATTGACGGACCAAGTTCACCTGGAACTTGATAAAAAATCACTAAGTGTTGAAGTTCACCAACAGAATTCACCAATGGTTGATGGTCGAATCAACAAGTTTGGAGAAGAGTCGGGTTTGGCCAGAGGAAATATTCGATCACCAATGGCCGATGATCGAGGATCGACGAATTTTGGATGAAAGAATCACGCGTCCAAAAGAAATATCTAATCATTGATTGTTGGCACCCAAAGTTTTCTATTTAGTTTGCCACATGTGCGCAGAAATAAAGTTGTGCACATTCATTCCATAGTTTTACGTGCACGTAAGGAAATATGCGAGGAATGACATAGAGTGTGCATCAGACCAATTATTGTCAGTTGCACGCCAAGATTAATGTCTACCAAGTGCACGTTGGTTTGAGTTTTGTTAGTTGCGTTGGAAACCAAGAAGATGCCCGCTGAAATCAAGAAAGGAATCATCAAGAAGCATCTCCAAATGATTACTGTCAGCAACATACGAGGACGTGGGATGACCAGAGGAAAAGTTGGCCATGCAGTTAAGATTTACATTGATACAACAAGTATACATGGAGTGCTGGAAGACACCAGAAGCGTACGAGGTCTTTTTGTCAGAAAAATGAGTGGAGCAGAGCAGAAAAAAAAATGCTCCCCAATAGAGAAAGTTATAGAAGGAAGCATGAATATCAAAAATAGGGTTGGTTAGCTAGTTAGTTATTGAGGAGAAGAGACTCATTGAGTCCATATTTATCATGTTCTGAGTTTGTTGTAATATTGTAATGGTTTGAATATATTTCTATGTCTTTGTATGTTTGAGTGTTGAGCAAAGGCACATTGCGCAATATGTTGTAATTCTCAATATTTATATAGAGAAGCTATGAAGTTATATGGTTGTCATATGTATTTTCCCTGTGCAATGTATATCTCTGTTGTGATGGAATGGATCCATTAATAAATATGTGACAGTTATGATCCACTCTATGTCTATCATGCATGTGTGTGTATTGTCTTAATTCTTAATCCTAATAGTATGCCAGATATGAGTTGCATGGATGCCAATCCTTATGAAATTTCATGTGTTTAGTATTCATCCCGGTCACAAAACCTTATGGTCTCTATGATCATATTTTCATCTCGGGTAATACCTTCCTCGACCTTGGCCGAGAATTGATATGCCAATGCTCTAGCTTTTTTTTTTAACAACTCTAAATGAACCCTAGGTCTAAAATCTCCAGTGTTAAGAAGGACGCGTGCAAGCATGGATCAAAACACCCAACAAATGGTTCTTTTGTCGAGACCTAAAATTATTTTCGGGAACGATGAAGGCAAGAAATGAGGTGGCATCCCTCTAAGGAGGAAATTCAAGACTAGGTAGAGGCAAAAGAACATGAGTTTGCCCTGCGAGAGACTCAAGGATTGATGGTGAATGTAAATTAATGGAGAGACATATATCTTTACTTGGATATGCATGATATTTTCTTTGCCAAATTTTCTTATCTATTGCATGAATGGATACAAAGGAAAGTTTCTACCAATTCTTTGGTGTGGTCATTGGAGCTAGTGGCTTGGGATCAAGCCAAACTTGAAGAACTGAAAGTGTTGTATAACAAGTGAAGTTGGGCTATTGATTTATGGTTTGCTTGAGTAAAATAAGGCTACATTGTTGAATTCATTGTGGAATGCACCGACTCATTCAACAAGGCTAAAATAAAGTTTGCAAAAGGACCAATAAGGTGGATGTTGGAAGAAATTTCACTTTGGATAAATATGTTGTTCATGGAGAAATGGATAATGTGCATGGAGCCCGATCGAATGGCTGAGTAAACTCCCCTATCATGGGGGGGATTCTACAAAGATGGGAAAAAGTAAGAAAAGAGAGAGAATGGGCCCATTGAGGAGGATCCACAAATTGTCGAGATGAGGTGAGGTATGGAATGGACATAGAAGAGCAGATAAGAAAAAGAGTCGAGAGGTATGCAAGAAGAGTTGAGATAAGACGAAGAGCGGAAGAGAGAGGTGGAAAAGAACTATCCAGGGGTTCATGACAAGGGATAGGGTCCAAGATGAAGAGAAAAGAAATCACACTAGGTGGTAGTATGAGAAAGTATGTTGTGCTAGAGTGGAGCACAAAAAATGATAGGCCTGCAAAGAGGCATGGCATAGAGGAGATGATGTCTAGTAGGGATACCAGTAGTGATACTAGTATGGACCTAGTTGATGAAGTCTGCACCCTTCGGTTTTTTCAGAGTGTCACAACCTTAGAAGAAGATGATGCACAGAGTAGTAGTGCACTGATAAAAATAGATCATGGTGCGCAGAGTAGTAGTGCGTTGTTTGGAGAGGGTGATTGTGTGCAAGGTGGTAGTGTGCATATTGGACTGGGAGACAATGTGCAGATGTGTAGTGCGTGGGTCTTCCCAGAAGATAGAGTGCACATTTTTGGTGCACAATTAAGACAAGAAGGTAGATCACAGAGTATTGGTGCTCCAGAAGAAGAGGAATATGGAGGCTCCCCTATTGGTGGGGGAGACGAATAGACAATAGTATATGGTCTTGTGTGGCTAAAAGTGGATAACTCTCTAGGTCACCTCGCGGGAAGTTTCATAAGAATATGGACTTACCCCCCCTTTGTACCACCCCCTTTGCAAATTTTTAATCAAGACAAAAACACAATAGATAATGAAGATATTGAAGTAGAAGAAAGAGAAGAAGAAGAGAGAAGTGAAGAGATGAGTGAAGAAGAAGGTGAAGTTAGAAATACTTTACCCTAAGAAATATTGGTGTGGAAAATGCAAGCCCCTAGCAGTCAGACAAGTGGAACTAATTTGAGTTCAAATATGGTGAATCAAGGTAGTACACTGAGACTACCCATGCTCCACGAAACAGGTAAGCACGATGCAGAGAAACACTGGTTTATTTGTGAATGAATATGGTATGTAAAGAAAATTACAAACGAAGAATCCACAAATGCGTAGCTGGAGACCACGTTAAGGCTACTTTGTCAGCGGGACATGAAAGGTTGCTGAACAAGATTAAGAAGGATATACTTAGGGAGTACCAAAATCCTAAGTCATAATCCCAATGCAATACAAAGATAAAAGAAATCAAGCACAAGGAAGGAGAAACCATCTAGGACTATGATCATTATTTTAAATCTTGTTGGATATGTTGATGTTCCAAACCCATGATGTGCAACACATGGAATGGCTTTTTGCAGGGTTAGTCCCCTATATATAAGTCCCAGTCACCTAGTAGAAGGTGTCGAATTAGGTAGAGGTAGTCGAAATCATGATGCATTTAGAGGCTACACCTGGAAGCACAGAGACATCAGCTAAGTTGGAGCAAGTTCAGTCCCAACTGGCCAACCTAACGATATAGCTGCATGGTATGGTGAAGACTAAAGTCATGTGTGAGAACGTATGGTGTACAACATGTCGCTCTAAGGGGAATCACAGAGATGAGTTCCCTGTCCTTCCAAATTATGTGGCAATAGTCCATTTCGATCTGGATAGACAAAATGGTGTGAAATATGTAGACAGTGGGGCCATGTGCCACCCTATTTTCCAACCTTGCATAAGTACCAGAAAACGAATCACACTCCATTCTGTGAGTTCTGTAAATATGTTTACCATGATGTCAATAGTTTACGCTCACTCCAGTTAATGCAAGATAATACCCACGATGCATTCCTAGTACAATAGGAGAAAAATGTGGTGAGAATGGTGGTGTGGAAAGAGGTTTATACCAAGGAGGTCCACAGGGTGAATATGGGCATGATCATAGTCGAGGATATGGTGGAGGGGGAGGTAGACCCCCCACATGTTTTAATTGCAGTAAGATTGGCCATGTATTACAATTTTGTACCAAACTGCATGTTCTCTATGCATATTGTTATAGTCCTAATCATGTCACTGAAGACTATCCTGAATTACGAAAGAAGTGGGAGGAAAAGAAGAAAAAATGTAACATGGTGCATGTCGATTCATGCAAGAACAAGAAGAAGAACGAGGAGGATGGAGTTTGGGTAGTAACACGTGAAGGGGATAAAAAAGGGGAAAAATTCAAGCATGGTGAAGGCTCAGGTCAAAAGCCGAATGAAAATATAAGGAAGCCACCTAAACCCTCTCCAAAGTTTGATGGTGTTCAACAAAAGAAATTTCTACATGATGCGCAGAGAGCACTGGAAGAAGAAAAATCTTGCAAGGAGATACAATGAGTGACTCAAAGGTCAATTGAAGAGGCTCGGATCTGGGAAGAAGTTCACAGGGTGACATAAAGGTCTCTAGAAGAGGCTCAGATTCCTGAAGAAGTGCAACAAGCAGGTAAACTACACAAGATCAATTTTCAGTATGTATTTAATTTTAATTTTGTAGAGATATTAATTTAATTGGTTTGAATGTCCCATATATGTATTTAATATTGATTTTTTAGAGATATTAATTTAATTGGTTTGAATGTACCATATTAGCTTTATTTTCGTGACATACAAAAGTAGTTATAAGTTTTTCTTGCATTCAACCATAGATTTCTAATGTTTTTATTTTTCTTGCATTTAAACGTATATCTCTAAGATTTTGAGAAGATGAGGTAAAAATGTAAATCCTAATAGTCAACATTTTTACATTTACTAAAATTTTAATAATTTTACACTTACTAATATTTTTTTAATCTTTTAATTTCAATAGTTTTACATTTACTAACATTTTTCTAATCTCTAGTTATAGTTTTATCGAAATTTGTATTTGGTAATTTTTAAACTTTTAAGTCATATTTTATAATATAAGAAACATTGATATGTTTTATCTTTTTCAATTATTACAAATATAACTAACAATATAAAAAGTTTTACCAATTTTTATTTAGTTCAAACATTTTATTATAGTTTTAAATCATTATTAATATCAATTTTCAAACCCGCCAAAGACAAGGACTAAGTTGCCTTGGAGCACTTGTTTATGTTAGTTGGATTATAGATGTAGCTTAGGTGGGTTGGTGTATTAGGTTAGGGTTTTCCAAAAGAATAATTAATCATTATGAAGTAGAAAAAATTTAAATAAGAATTTAAGTTTTTTAAATGTATATTTGCACTTCAAAAACAATTGATTAATATCATGATTAATGATTAATAATTATCAAAATTATTATTATTAATTATAATGGCAGTTACTATGTTTCTTGGACTAATTATTAATTGTGTTAATTAGATGAATATTAACAATTATAATTAACTATTCCTATATGGGGTGCCAGAGAGGAGAGTGGGCATGGAGGCCATGGAGCCCTTTGTCACTCATACCAACACATGGTTTCAAGTATGCATGAATTTATGAGGTTGGAGGAAAAAAGGATATGGGTTTTCTCTTAAACCTTTGACTCTTTATTCTAATCTAGTTCATCTTTGGCTTGGTTCTTAATTTAGCCTCGATAGACAAGCTCCTCTTACTTCAACTAGGAAGGATCTATCCTTCCACTCTAGTGAGTCATGTTCAATCCCCATCTTACCTTTCCTTCTATATGGTATGTGTTCATTTCATGAAGCATTTTCCCATTTTCAATCAATTTTCTCTACCTCCCCAAGGAACTTTCCTTATCATTGGACTTGCATACATTCTAACATCAAGATGTTGAAGCCTAAATCTAAACCTTGAACTAAAAGTAACAATCAGGGGGAAAAAAGGGGAAGGAGAAGGGTAGGCAAGTGGTCCTCATGAGACCAAAAATCCTAGAGAATCACCCGATCCCACACTGATACCATGGTAGTTGCTTCTATTTACCAACAACTCATCCCTAAGCATGTTAGGGATAAATTCATTCGTATAAAAA
>JZKD02S1668632.1:44809-63981 GCA_000966675.3 Picea glauca
TATGAGATGGTTCTATCAATATCTTCATCCACAAGACTACAAGGAATTTAGTCCAAAATATCTCATGCAATCACTCAAAAAATTACTTATCCTTGACCCTTTCAACTTATGCATCCAAATATACATATCTTGACAATCAATTCCATGAAGGTGTATATTGAACTAGTCTTGAATCTCCATATTCGTTGGCTTTCAACACATTTTTGTCACTCTATATTTCTTAAGGTCCCAACAAAAGAACCATTTTTTTTGGCTCTTTTTAAGACTAAGGGTCCATAGAGGTAGTCCAATAAATATTTGGTGTAGTCTAGGATGTTGGAATATTCAGCCTTCCAAAGAAGGAGGTATTGCTTGAGGCATATAAGATTGATTCCATTTAAGTTTGGATCAGAGCAATGAGAAATGGTAGAAGTATAGATTTTGTTATCTAGTTCTTTAATATTTAAGTTTATTCATTTAAGAAAAAGGGAGCCATTCATACACGAGATAGAAGAATGCATATATTATTCATATAATAGACTACAACAAACAAATAGGTAGAACATCATTTTAACTCCATTGTGTTAGTAGATAATGTGTTATATTCGAGTTATATCCTTACAATAGATAGTTAGAGTGTAGAGATCTCATTGATAACCATTCAAAGAACAATTCCTTAACTCTCTAACCAACATTTTTACAATATAAGCCAACTGCCAATATATAGTGTGTTATCACATGAAGTTGTCAAGGGTCGCAACAGTTGTCCAAATATTTTTCTTGCGCAAGAGACAACCATAAGCACAAGCACAACATTCAGAGAAGTTTATTTTGGGGCTGAAATACAAATAGTGGTCAAGTTCAATTTGCAACGAAGGAGATCCTAGGAGAATTTCATATCAATGGCTCTCGGGCAATCAGGATTTCAAAATAGTGCAAGGATTAACGACTAGACAGAGGAGCCGAAGTCCCGAAGTAAAATTTGAGTCATTGAAGGATGAGGACACACGTCATCGAATCTCACGCTTCAAAAGATTTACTTCGTAGGATTGCACGAGAAAGCATAGAAAACTCTTGAAGCCTAAAATCCCAAAGTAAATCTTGGTCGTCCAAATCAAGAGGCCATGTGTCACCATATCCCTCACTTTAGAAGATTTACTTCGGAGGATTGTAGGAGTTATGTATTGAAAAGTCCCAAAGAGTCGAAGCCCGAACTCCCGAAATAGTTGTGGACCGTTGATCTTGGAAGAAATATCACTAGAAGCCCCGAAGTACTAAAGGTCTTGAAGTGAATCTTGGCCATCCAAATCAAAAGGCCACGCGTCACTAGATCCCCCACTTCGGAAGATTTTATTCAGAGGATTGTGGGAGTTATGCATTGAAAAGTCTCGAAGATTCGAAGCCCGAACTCCCGAAGTAATTGTGAGCCATTGATATTTACAGTAGGAAGCAAGGTCCATCCAAGAGAGGCACATGGCAACAAAAGCGGGGCTTTCCCAGATCGTATATCATGATCAGATCAATGGCTCGCATGTATTCGACATGTCAAATTTGTGCGAGGATTAGTAGATAGGCAGAAGCCCCGGAGTCGCAGATCAAGCGCCACACATCCTTCTCCATTGGACGGTCAATATCTACTTCAGGAATCTGGACTTCGGGATTTTTATCTCCTTCCCTCTCACTTTCATTCAGAGCGTTTTCTCCCGAAGTCCACAGATCATTGTTGCGTGTCCGAACAAATCTAATGATGGTAGTTTGCTTTGGGACTTTGAGCTTATGGAGTTTCATCCTCCTCGCTCCCATTTTCATCCAGAGTGTTTTCTCCCAAAGTTAAAACATCGCTGCCATGTGTCCTCCCCATATCGACCATCATCGTTCACTTTAGACCTCGAGCTCTGAAGTTCCAAAGTACGTGGCAATCACCAGTTTAGATATGTGGTGCTCTCGTCAGTCATGACACATGGAATCCATTTAGCACTGACACATGGCACTCATTTCAAGCATTTTTAGACATGTCTTCAACTCATTTTTGAGTGACACGTGTCACCCCTCCATCCGCGACATGTCAGCATAGTGATGTCAGGTCGCCCCGTCAGCTGCGGGAGATCATCCTCCGAAAGGTGTTCTTGTCCAAGCAACAAGATTAGTGCCATCTCCATGCACAGTTTTAATGGATCCTAGAATTGGTGGGCGGATAAACTTTAGTGGTGGCGCTAAATTCAGTAGATCGCATAGATCAGAGATCGAAACCAGATCAACAACCACGTTTCATTGCGGGGACACAACATGCTCGAACGATAAAATTCTTGAGCGGTCTCGCAATTGAAACCATGGTATAGAAAAAGAGCTACATGGCGGTTGGTGGTGAATTGCGAGATCAAAAACGGTGTGGATCCAAACCACCTTTGACGGCCCCGCAATCACGTGCTTATATAACGATGAATCCAAGAGAAACACATGGTATTCCCCTAGGCATTAAGCCTTGCCTCGATCTCGAGGGTTCAGTTAATAAAAGAAAGTACTAGTGGTTGAAACCTTGACTCACTCAGTAATTAGAAAGCATGGAGGGTATGGCCGTGGAGACAGAACCATCAGCCTGAGGTACCAAGATGGACAGGTTTTTTTTTTTTTTGCAGGCCCATGCTAAGATGAGATTGCGTTTTATAGGAGGATACACGCGCATTTTGACAGAAGAAGGCATAGACAAAAGGATTTGAATGGAGTGGCCAGATCACACTCCTGGTAGTTGTGGATTGATCTAAGTATAAATAGATCAGTTCAAGATTTTGTTGTGGTGGTCGAATGGTTGAGTAGAGGTCCCTACTGTGTAATTTTTTGTCAGAACTGTTCTCTGGTTATGTATCAAACTTGATACTTTCACATTAATAGAAGTCAACTTCTTTCATCTATTTCTCTAAACTGTGCTAAAACACTCGGGCATGGAGGATCCAGTCGAGGGTTGTAGTTCTATTGTAATGTAGGTTTGATTACAGTATTGTTGTGACCAGTTTTAGTCAGCTTCCTTGTTATCTTATTTCCCATTACGTTGAAAGGCTCAGGCATGGAGTATCCATTCGAGTTGTTGTAGTTTCATGGAAATGTAGGTTTGATTATTATGCTACTATGACATATTTCAGTCTCTGAAACTTGATTTCAAGAGTGCTGTTGAGCCTGAGTTTTTCTTCACCAAGCTGCTCAAAATCCAGATGCCCATAGTAGTGTTGTTCACCTCTCTCACTAAGTCTACCTTCTATTCACCCTTAAACTAAAATCACTGACTGAAGTTAATGAGGACCTCACTTTCCTGTGCATTGTTTGTCCAATTTTTGTGTTAAAATCATTCTTGTATTGAGTTTTGTCCATTTGACCTCCATTCATAAACCAAACATCCACCAAACATTATGATGGGTACTGGGCTTACCCTCTTGCAGTCTAAGGGTGAATCTTAGTGAAAATATTCATGGTGCCACTACCGGGGACAAAAGTGAAGATATATTCCCTGGGAGAACTACAACAAATAGACCCAGTTTTAGATGGTGAACTGAAGTTGGACACAATATTATGACTGCTTATCTTTCACCATAGAGACTCCATTGTTCAAAAATCTATTAGAGACTCCACTGGTTTGAAATGGACAAGATTTGAGCTCAGAGGTATGATTTCTGTGACTTTTCAAAGATAGTTGGTTTCCCTAATATAGTGCCTAGTAGAGATGAATGGGAAAGTAGCCTTCCTAAGAAGAGTGGGAGGTACCAGCTAAACATTTGATGGATTTTCATGATTTTATTCATCAAATTCATATCGTACATGAAGATGTTTAGATTAAGATTTTCAAGTATTCATTACAGGGGATTACTCATGATTGGTGTCGATCTCTTCCCATTGCAAGCATCAGCTCTTTGACAGGTTTTCATGCAGCTTTCAATTCGTTTTGTAAAGATTATTTTGCAGCTGAGTATCTTTACGAAAACTGTTGTGATGAGTTTTCTTTGCTTCATAAAGATTATGCTAGTCACGAAAACCAGATTTTTGATGAAGCATTTATTGTGGAAGAAAGCATTTGCCATGAATATCATGAGGTGTTGAATGATATTCATTATGATAGAAATAACATAGAAATGTTTGGCATCATATCAGATGTATCTATTGTTTTAAACATTCATGAAGATCAACATCTCACTTTTGAATATTCTGATGATGAAGAGTAAGTGTATTCTGTAGTAGATATTTCTCTTGTCTAGGAAGCTGAGATAGATGATAAGCTAGTGACAAAAGCTAGGGAAGATTCCTCTATGATTTTTCCTAGCTTTTCATAATTGAAGGCAGATTTTGTTTGCTACTCTTATGAAGGAAATGTAGAGGATATTCATGTCATCAAAACATATGTTTTTGGAAGCCCTGCTTATGATGAAGGAATTGTTTCAAATACTGACCAAAAACAACCATTTTTTGTCGAATATCCTAGCAAAGGTAATGAAGAGCAGAGTTTTTTCATGGCTTCTTTGGAACTTTGTGGCATGATTCTTGTACATGATAATGAAGGAGAAAAGGAAGAGCTAAATGTGTGGCTTATCTCCTGTCTGACACTTGTAAATGAGAAAATATCACCTGAGATTAGCCAACCTGCATCAATCCTTTATCTACCTGTACACTTTGAGAACACCAAACAACAGGTATGGAATGATGCAATGAAGGAAATAATTTCTTACCAGTTTAGCGTGCCTTATTATAAATTTTATGACCCCGTGGGGTTATATATGGAGTTGATTTTTCCAAAAGCATTGGAGCCTACAAAATTATTCATCTTATCATCATTTGGGGGTATTGTCAGTGTTCCAAAACATGTTTTCATTATGCTTTCTTACTTCCCTTACCTTTTGTGGATCATTTGCAGTGAGAAGAAGAGTTATGTTACCAAACAATCTAGGTGGCTATGGTGGAAGTTTGCTTTCACCTAGCACATTGTAAAAGTCAGTTACTCTAGGATTGTACATAAATAAGCTCCTTCTGGAGAATGTGTGTTTGTTTTCTTTTGTAAGTAGAATAGTGTATATATCAGCCTGTTGTCTTCAGCAGGAAGTTTTCTGAGCTCGACTCCACAACCCAACAACTAAGGCATTGGAACTGTGCGTTCTTGGAAGCTGACAGGGAGCATGCCATCCCCTGTGGAGCCAATTTTATCACATGAAGTTGTCAAGGGTCACAATAATTGTCCAAATCTTTTTCTTGCACAAGAAACAACCATAAGCACAAGCGCAACATTCAGAGCAGTCTATTTTGGGGTTGAAATACAACCAGTGGTCAGGTTCAATTTGCAACGAAGGAGATCCCAAGAGAATTTCATATCAATGGCTCTAAGGCGATCGAGATTTCAAAATAGGGCAAGGATTAACGATTAGACAGAGGAGTTGAAGTCCCAAAGTAAAATCTGAGTCATTGAAGGCTGAGGAAACGTGTCAGCGGATATCACGCTTCGAAAGATTTACTTCGAAGGATTACATGAGCAAGCAGAGAAAAATCCTGAAGCCTGAGATCCCGAAGTAAATCTCGATCGTCCAAATCAAGAGGCCACGCGTCACTAGATCCCTCACTTCAGAATATTTACTTCGGAGGATTGTGGCAGTTATGCATTGAAAAGTCCTGAAGAATTGAAGCCCGAACTCCCGGAATAGTTGTGGACCGTTGATCTTGGCAGTAGTATCACCAGAATCCCCGAAGTACTAAAGGTCCTAAAGTGAATCTAGGCCATCCAAATCAAAAGGCCACGCGTCACCAGATCCCCCACTTCGAAATATTTTCTTTGAATGATTTTGGGAGTTATGCATTGAAAAGTCCCGAAGAACCAAAGCCCGAACTCCCGAAGTAATTGTGAGTCGTTGATCTTCGCAGCAGGAAGCAGGGTCCATCCAAGAGCGACACATGGTAACAAAAGTGGGGCTTTCCCATATCATAGATCACGATTAGATCAACGACTCGCGTGTATTCGGCATGTCAAATTTGCACGAGGATTAGTGGCTAGGAAGAAGCCCCAGAGTTGTAGATCAAGTGCCACACATCCTTCTCCATCGGACGGTCAATATCTACTTTGGGAATCCAGAATTTGGGAGTTTTATCTCCTCCCCTCTCGCTTTCATCCGGAGTTTTTTCTCTCGAAGTCCACAAATCGTTTTCATGTGTCCGTCCAAATGTAACGGTGGTAGTTTTCTTCGGGACTCCGGGATTCGGGAGTTTTAGCTTCCTCGCTCCCATTTTCATCCAAAATATTTTCTCCTGGAGTTAACAGATCCTTTCCATGTGTCCTCACCAGATCGATGGTCGTTGTTCAGTTTGGAGATCCAGCTCTACATGCATACCGCCCCTGAGATCTGAAGTGCCAAAGTACATGGAAGTCACCAGTTCAGATATCCGATGCTCTCGTTAGTCATGACATGTAGAATCCATTTAGCACTGACACATGACAGTAATTTCAATCATTTATAGACATGTCTTCAACTCATTTTTTAGTGACACGTATCACCCTTCTGTCCGCGACATGTGAGCATAGTGACGTCAGGCCGCCCCGTCAGCTATGGGAGATCATCCTCCGGAAGGTGTTCTTTTCCAAGCACCAAGATTAACACCATCTCCATGCACGGTTTTAATGGATCCTAGAATTGGTGGGCAGATAAACTTTAGTGGTGGTGCTAAATTCAATAGAGCGCCCAGATCGGAGATCGCAACCAGATCAACGATCACATTTCATTGCAGGTACACAACATGCTCGAACGATAAAATTATTGAGCGGTCCCGCAATTGAAACCATGGTATAGAAAAAGAGCTATGTGGCAGTTGGTGGTGAATTGTGGGCTCAAAAGTGGTGTGGATCCAAACTTACTTTGACGGCCCCGCAATCATGTGCTTATATAACGATGAATCCAAGAGTAGCGCGTGGTAGTCCCCTAGGCGTTAAGCCTCATCTTGATCTTGAGGGTTCAGTTAATAAAAGAAAGGACTGGTGGTTGAAACCTCGACTCACTCAGTAATTAGAAACCATGGAGGGTTTGGCTGTGGAGATAGAACCATTAGCCCAAGGTACCACGATGGACGTTTTTTTTTTTTTTTTTTTCTTTCTGCAGGCCCATGCTGAGCTGAGATTGCGTCTGACTGGAGGATACACACGTAGTCTGACAGAAGAAGGCATAGATGAAAGGCTTTGAATGGAGTGGCCAGATTACACTCCTGGTAGTTGCAGACTGATCTGAGTATAAATAGATCAGTTCAATATTTTGTTGTGGTGGTTGAATGGATGAGCAGAGCTCCCTACTGTGTAATTTTTTATGCCAGAACTGTTCTCTGGTTATGTATCAAACTTGAGACTTTTGCATTAATAGAAGTCATTTTCTTTCATCTCTTTGTCTAAACTGTGTTGAAACACTTGGGCATGGAGGATCCATTCGAGGGTTGTAGTTTTATTGTAATGTAGGTTTGATTACAGTATTGTTGTGACCAGTTTTAGTCAGCTTCCTTGTCATCTTATTTCCCCTTACGTTGAAAGGCTAGGGCATGGAGGATCTAGTCGAGTTGTTGTAGTTGCATGGTAATGTAGGTTTTATTATTATGTTGCTGTGACATATTTCAGTGTCTGAAACTTGAGTTCAAGAGTGCTCTTGAGCCTGAGTTTTTCTTCACTAAGATGCTCGAAAGCGAGATGCCCATAGAAGTCTTGTTCACCTCTCTCACTAAGTATTCCTTCCACTCACACTTAAACTCAAATCACTGACTGAAGTTAATGAGGACCTCACTTCCCTGTGCATTGCATGTCCGGTTTCTATGTTAAAATCATTCTTGTACTGAGTTTTGTCCATTTGACCTCCATTCATAAAACCAACATCCACCAAACATTCTGATGGGTACTGGGCTTACCCTCTTGCAGACTGAGGGTGACTCTTAGTGCTAACATATTGTTTATGAGGTGCCTACCAAACATTCTAGACAAATCTAGAAGTGATAGCTACAATCTACTAGTACAAAAGTGCTCACCTTTGGTCTAAAATCTACTAGTGAATTTTTTTTTTGTGATTTTTTGGATGATCCATTGTCTTCCTTTGTTGTCCACATACTTCAAAATTCTCATATTAGGTTCTTTTGTAAATCATCTAGTTTATAAAGATAAGATCTATGTTTTTTCAAAATGGTAAAAACTTAACCACAACAATAAGTGCATAGTCAACAACGTGAAGAGTATAGTGATCTTGTCACTATGTGGGTATCTTTGTGCAATAGATGCATGAAAATTTCTATATGTTCAAGTATTAAGAAGATTAGTATCTAAAGTCAAAGCTATCGCAACACAACCATGATTATTCTATAATACACAAACAAGACCCACACAAATAGGCATGATTGTTTTAACATCAAATAAGAGGGAATTACTAGTTTTCTCAAGTACCAAAAAGGATTACATGGGTATATTAATTAAAATTTGGAAAGTGTGACCTAAACAAACTTGTGGATGCTTGCATATCCGTGATGAATATTGAGTACAATCATAAGCTTAAATTTCACACAAACATTTATGGTTATCAGTGTGATCAACAATGCACTACTAAGAACCACAAAAAAAAATTCAAAGAAAGAGAAGGAAATTTTCATTTCGAACAACATTTCATAACTCAATAAATAGTTTTCATCTACAAAAATAAGGATAGAAGAGTTGTTACTATCAAAATAAGCACAAGGCCACTAGAAAATGTTGTGACACTTATAAGACATTAAATCATGATCAATACACGTGTCTCTTATGCCAAACTCTTTTATTTTAGATTGATAATCCTTTGGCACATGATTAAGAAAAATGAAAATATATTGCAATTTTTTTATTCAAATCCATGAGAGTCATCCTTCTCACAATATACATAGATTTTGCTCAATTATTAAGAATAATTTAATTGAAAGAATAAAAAGAGCATGTGTTTCAATTTCAAATGTGTGTTAATTAATGTATTTTTTATTTTCTAGATTGGGTTTAATGATCTATTTATAATGACATCTTTTTCTATTCTCCAATGGTTTAACTAGGAATTAACATATTTATGTCAACCATTATGATATTTGAAGCAATTCTAGGAATCCTCTTGTCTTTAATGTTAATGTTATACTCTACTATAAAAAAAAAAACTAATCACAATCATAGTAAAAACAAAATTATAAGAAAAAGATAAGATAAGATATATATTATTTTAAATTTTGAGATTATAAATTAATCACAACCATAAAATTACCTAATTAAATGTTTGAAAATATTAAACAAATACAATTATTTTAACTTTTTATTTATTAAACATGATAAAATACAAACTTAAAAATTAAATACCAACTTTAAATATTGCAGAATTTTGAAAAAATAAATCTTCCATACATGTCTTCCATTCAAGCCATAAAAACATATATTTCAATTGTAATTTTATTTTATAAATCACTTTGAATAATTAAAATTTAATTACTTCCCTTTATTTAACATATATTTCATAAAAACATATATTTCAATTGTAATGTTTTTTTATAAATCACATTGAAGAATTAAAATTTAATTACTTTCATTTATTTAACACTCTTTTATTTTAAAAATAAAATAAAAATTTAAATTGAGAAATGATTCAATATTTCATCTTCTAAAAAATACTTAATTGGTGCAAAATGTTGGGATTTGGTGACAACAAATTATCAAGTACAGATTTGGATTCTATTATTTTGGGTTGGTTACAACCAAATAGACCAAGTTAGAATATGGATAGGAATTACATTTAATAATCAGTTTCTTGTGTGAATGTATAAATTCATGTAAGCTCGTAGAGGCAGAAGGACTAAGTGTGAGAAACAGAGTGAGAACTTGTCAATCTGATGTAATCTCCATGATCTGAATAATAAGACAACCGATGCCTATGCTTGGTGGACGTAGCCCAACGTTTGGGTGAACCACGTGAAATCCCTGTATCTATTATCTATGTGTGATTGTTAATTATCATTGTGAATTGTATTTTCCGCATTTGCAATTCTAACAAGTGATATCAGCGCTAGTGATTAGAGGAGTTTCAAATTCTCGGAGGAGCCACAAAAGTGAAATCTATATAAAGGTGTGTCAATTTATGCATCCCCACAGGTCCCTCCTCTCGAAGGGTGCGAAGACTTATTACATGAAAAATTGCTTAAATTTCTGTGATTGAGGAAAATAAACAATGCAGAGACACTTTTGTATTTCCATACTCTAAATATATCATAAGGTGTGAACTCGCGACACTCCAATGATAGCGTGAGGTGCGGACTCCCCGCACTCCAATGGTAGCGTGAGGTGTGGACTGCCTTTAAATCAAAAAGTTGTGATCTCCTTAAATTAATTCGCATGGTAAAGTGAGGATATCCTTAAGTTCATTCGCATGGTAAATCAAAGTGCGGTGAAAGTATGAAAGCTTGACTTTTGTTTTTAAAGGTTGAGGTGAAACTAAATGTATGAATTTTTCATTCGCATGGTAAATCAAAGTGCGGTGAAAGTATGAAAGCTTGACTTTTGTTTTTAAAGGTTGAGGTGAAAATAAATGTATGAATTAAATGGTGAATGCATTTGGTATGGTGCAAATACATTATACATGGTGGATTAATAAAAGGTTTTTTATTAAGATATAAAGGTATTTTTATATATATTTTTTTAAAATTTGTTTTTGGGGTTAACTGTTTGAGTATAAGGGTTAATACTATTATTTTTATATATTTATAAAGTTTTGGTTATTATAAGCAATGATTTGGGTATTAGGAGAATTTTTGTGCTAATGGCTAAGATGTAGAGTTCGAAGTTTGAAGTTGAAAAGTTTAGCGGTAAAACCAACTTTGAGTTTTGGAAGCTTAAGATGTGGGATTTACTAGTGTAACAAGGGTTGCAAAAAGCATTGGCAGGCAAGTCAAAGAAACCAATAGTCATGACAGAATGGGAACGAGAAGCTCTGGATGTGAAATCTCTTAGTACCATTCGTTTATGTCTGGCGAATGAGGTTTTGTTTAATATCGTAAGAGAGGATACAACATCAGGCTTATGGATCAAGTTGGAAAGTCTATATATGACAAAGTCCTTGACGAACATAATCTACTTGAAGAGACAGTTGTATAGTTTGTTGATGAAAGAAGGTACAAAAGTTGTTGACTATTTAAATACCTTTAATACTCTTATAGTTCAATTGACTAGTATGGAAGTTAAATTCGAAGAAGAAGATAAGGCTATTACACTATTGTGTTTGTTGCTTGAATCTTGGGATAATCTAGTCACCTCTATTAGCTTTATCTCAACATAAGTTTTAGATTATGACTCTGTTGTGGGAGATTTGTTCACTGGGGAGATGAGAAGAAAATCTAGTAAAGAAACCTCAACTTCAGAGGCGATGTTGGTCAGAGGTCGAACTAAAGAGAAAAATGAGAGAATTTTTTCTCGATCTAAGTCAAGACACATAAAGGATAAATCAAAATGTTGGTACTGTGGCAAAACAAGACATTTCAAGAAAGATTGTTGGAAGAGAAATGAATCCGAGGAAAACTCTACAAATGAAGCAAATTTGGTTGTAACAAATTCAGGTATGATTGATTAAGTTTTATTTATTTCTAATCATTTACAATATCAAGGAGAATGGAAGTTAGATTCAAGTCCCTCCCACCACATGTGCTCACATAGAAATTGGTTTATTTCTCACCAATCTGTTGATGAGGGTGTAGTGTTTATGGGAAATGGTATTCGTTGTAAAACTATTGGGGTTGACAGTATTATAATCAGGACGTTTGATGGTATTGTTAAGGAATTAATAGATGTTAGATATGTACCTGACTTAAATCAAATTTGATTCCATTAGGAGCGTTGGATTCTTGTGGATATAAGTATGCAGGTCAAGGTGGAGCTCTCACAGTGTCGAAAGTTAATTTAGTAGTGATAAAGGAAACAAAGGTTGATAACCTTTATAAGTTGGTAGGCAGTACCGAAGTAGCATCTGAAGTGATAGATGTATCTTCTTGTTTATGGTAGAAGCATCATGGTCATAAGAGCAATAAATAATTGCAGGTACTGGTAAGCGGTAAATCATTTCCAGACTTAATATCTTTGTTTCTGAATTCCTGCTTGTTTTATATCTCTACAAGTTATGATGGTGGTATAAAGGGATGTTGTGTGTGGGATCCTACTTCTCACAGGGTCATCATTGACAGAGATATAGTATGTATGGAACAAATAAAAGGGTTGATTCAAGATCGCAACGATAAATTTGTTTGTATGCTAGATAATTTATTGCATGGCCTATTGGTACCCAAGAAAATATACAATATGTTTGAATCCTTCATAGTGAGTCAAAATTTTTCAAAGGGTAGGAATGACTATACAGTTTATAGTACATTCACAGTCTTGATGTTATTTGATGATGATATGCTCGATGCAAGCCGAAGCATGGATAAAATCAGTAAGAAAATGACTCAGATGGAGAGGAAAATTCAGATGAGGGATCAAGGAGCAGCAAAACAAATTATAGGCATGGAAGTATACAGAGATGGTAATGGTAAGCTGTGGTTGGAGTTTAGTATGAACATTGTAAAACCAGTTTTTATCCCTCTTTCTTTCCATTATAAGTTTTCTTCAAGCATAGGGTCTGTCTATAAAGAAGAAAAGGTTACGTCTCGTGTAAGTTCAGTAGGAGGTCTGTTGTATGTGATGAAATGGTTAAGATCAGATGTTTCACATGTTAATAATGTTGTCAGATACGTGATAAATTCAGGTGTTGCGGTGAAATGGATGCTTCAACGTTTGAGAAGCACAAATGTCACCTATAATGGTTACACTGAGATAGTCCATGATAATTGTAATGTATATTTTATAGGTGTTTTGGATAGGAGGAGATCTATCACTAAATATGTCTCACAACACAATTGTGGAAGAAATGTTGGAGGTGGAGTGAGCCCTTAGGAAATCCAAACTCGTGCAAGTCACATGGGCGAGATCATGAAACCAATTTTATTAGAGAAGTTGCAGTGGTGCTTGGCTTCTCTTGGCTTGCAGAAAAGGTGATGAACAAAAGGAAGGAGCAAGGTATCAGGTTAATTGTTGTCAATGTGAAGATTGTTGGGATTTGGTGACAACAAATTACAGAGTTGGATCCTATTATTCTGGGTTGGTTACAACCAAATAGACCAAGTTAGAATATGGATAGGGATAAATTTAATAATCAGTTTCTTGTGTGAATGTATAAATTCATGAATTCATGTAAGGTCTTAGAGTTAGAAGGACTCGGTGTGAGAGACACAGTGAGAACTTGCCAATTTGATGTAATCTCCATGATTTGAATAATAAGACAACTAATGCCTATGCTTAGTGGACGTAGCCCAACGTTTGGGTGAACCACGTAAAATCCATGTGTCTATTATCTATGTGTCATTGTTAATGATCATTGTGTTTTCCGCATTTGCAATTCTAACACAAAATAGTAATATTCATATTAAAATAAGAATTCTACACCATAATCACTATTTACAGTACATATCAAGACTTGCTTTATTATTTTACATGTATATGAAGTTTCCCGTTAGGGTGACCTTAATTCAATTGCATATTTTGACACCTAATGGGTATGGAGCAAAGTTTAGGTATCTAATGGATATGGAGCAAAGTCAACTATATATGGAGTAAAGTCAATTGTTGACTTTACTCCATTTGTCATTTGTTTAGTTGTCTTAAGTTTTGATTTTTTTTGTTGGAAGCTTGGGACATAAATCAATCACAATTTTTTATTGTTTAAATTGCATTTTTTAATGCAGAATTATATATCTAGTAAAGTCAATTGTTGACTTTGCTACATTTGTCATTTCTCTAACTGTTCTAAGTTATGATTTTTTTTTATGAAATCCTCGGACATAAATCAATCACAACTTTCTGTTATTTAAATTACATTTTTTGAATGCAGAAATGGATTCAGCCTGCTGAGAAAAACATAGAACACTCAGATTATACAGAATTAACTGAAGCCTTGCCAAATTTTAAGCAAAATTAAATAAAAAATATCCTGATAAATAAATTACCGTAAAACATAAAACAGTTAGAATACAACTCCGCTAAATACCAAATCTGCAATCAATTTTAAGAAAATACTAATAATTTACAGTATTGGTGAAATTTTAAGAAAATACCAATAATTTTAAGTATTGGTGAAATTTTAGGATAAGGCTAATAATTTGAAAGATTAATTAAATAATCCATTTACATCTGGTCGGATACCTATCATCCATAAACGACGGTCTGGCTGAACCTATAGTGGGTGGTGTAGCTGTTCACCTTCCCACACACTTTGGACACTCAGGTTCCTGGGTTTGAGGATGTCCTTAAACCATTGTGCAGATGCCCTCGGATATCTTTTCAAGTTGTCCTTGTAATCCACATAATGTAAGCCAAATCGATAAGTATATCCAGAATACCATTCAAAATCGTCCAGAAGACTCCAAACAAAATACCCTCGAACATCAGAGCCGTCGCTAATTATTTGACAAGGAAAACCTTATCAGTATACCAAAATCCTCTGCATGCATTCATATATCATTAAACTTACTCAAATAAATAAATTCCAGAAAACAGTTGCATACCTTAAGGCTAGAAGTAGTTCGGATAAATGCTCTGAATGATACTTCACTCGCTGGGTGTCATTCAATGTTTGTTCGAGGGAAATTGTGCCATTGTCAAAATCCGCATATCCTGTTCAAATACAAGGTTTTGGTGATATTCATATTCATAAGTTTGTTATATGTACACAGATATATATGGTTGACGTACCAGTTTCGGTGATGTATATGGGAGGGTTGTTATAGCGGTGCTTTGTATAGTTTAAGACTTCCCTTAATCCAGCAGGATAAGACCTGAAATCGGAGACACCTTCCTGCAAAAGGATGGTCTTAATCTGCATAAGTCTTGTTCCAGTGGTCGGAGTAATACTTAAATGAGAAATCATAAATATTCCCTTACGTCTGATCCAATGAAAACTCCGTTTACTTCATCTGAAACACCAGCAGAAAAACCTAAATATCAAAATCTACAACATTATAAATCAAGGAAATATTAAAATATGACTGGTTTAGTATGTTTTCATTGTGGGTAGAGTCCTCGAGTRTAAGAAAAAGGATTTACTGAATACATATTTCATAATCCAATTGATTTGAATGAAATACCAAAAAARAAAATATGGAAGTTGTATTGAAATGGATRGMMTGCAATCTTACAAGAAAGATTAGCTTGGGCATCCAAAATGTAATCCGTATGAAGAAGACGTGGATGGGGATTGTTGACTGTGAATTCTGTAAAGTAGTAGTTAAAACCCAGAAAATCGAATGAGCCTTTCAAGAGTGTGGCAAGCGTGCTCCAACTAACGTTCTCATAGAATCAGGATACTTCCCGGATGTCAATGGCTCTAGATACCTTTTTTTAATTCAAATACCAATAATAACAATATTAGTAACACAATTCATAGTGTGTATATTGCATTAAGAGTGGATTGTAGAGTATTAAAATAGATTTATCTTAAGATACAGAAAAATACATACCATCCGATTCTAAAGTCAATTTCTCTCTGTGTAGCCGTTTGATCGAGCAGAGAAGACTCAGAGAATGGCACCATCCAGCTTGTTACCAGTACTATGCCTATGGAACCTTTCTGCTGCTCCTGCAATTTATTTTTAACATGGCCATTAGCATTCACACTTAATTAGTAGAGATGAGTATCTTTTGGTTCAAGATTATTTAGTTTTAGAAACATGTTAACGGATTTCTTCATACGGTTACATGTTGATGTACATGCATACATGTAATCTACTTATGAACTGCTAGTATAACTATGTGATCTATTCATGATCAGTCTGTGTAACTGAGTGATAGATGTTATATATACGAGTATACCCATAGAGGTAGAGTACAATGCGAGTGCAAGGAGTACATTGTGTGAGGAGAGGATTGTTGTATGCCTATGAAGGCTATTGTAATTCTTCCTTGAATAGAAGAAAACCAATAATCATTGCTAGTGGTTTTTTCCTGATTTGAGTTTCCACATAAATCACTGTGTCAAGTGTATGATTGATGTGCTTGATTTTATGAATGTTTGATCTTACTTAGTTTATACTCTATTATATATGCTATGTTTTGCTTCAACTGCCCAACCTATAAAACCTTCTGAAAACTTAAATTATAGAAATGATCTATTTTGAGTACCTGATACTTGGCTCTATATAATTTTACAACGTTGCTATGTGCAAGAAGTATATTGTGGGTTACGATATAGGGCTCCGTTGAAGAATTGCCGACCGTGCAGTTTCCAAATGTGGGCGAACAACGGCCAGGTGCCAAAGTCCCTAAATCATAGCCCAGTTCTGAGACGCTAAGGGGTTCGTTTATAGTTACCCAATACTTCACACGGTCCCCAAAAGCCACAAAACATTCTTCTGCAAATATGCCGAAGTCCTCCCTGGAAGAAACGGAACTTGTCAAAACGCTAAAAACATATATTTTGGAAGTGGTAAAGGGATATTTGAAATATCTTACACGACTTTTTGGTTAAGAAGTCCTCCATACTCGTTCTCTAAAGCTTGTGGCAAGTCCCAGTGAAACAGCGTAACAAAAGGCTCTATACCTGCAATATCAAAGCCGGTGATGAGATGGTAAACCGCTTAGAATGCCCAGTAAGTATATTTAAACAACTGTAAAGATCCATCCTGAGCACAGACTGGAGCGATGAAAAAAGTAAACATATTCTACGATGGCTCTCAATAGAAAATGGAAAGTACCCTAAAGCTGGTAGAACTTTTTAAGATTTTAGTTTTGATTAATTCTATGCTAAGTTTGTAATTTCTTTATTAAACTTTTAAACTTGTTTTTAATCATTTAAATCTACAATCTAACAATTTCTGGTAAGTGTTTGGGCAAATATTTTCAGAAAAAATCATCATTTCTTAGAAAGTTTAGTCTACTATTTCATTTATAACTAAGAACTCTCATAAACCAACTAGATGTAGAATATTCATTAAATTAGTTTTTAATCACTCAAATCTACAATCTAACAATTTATGGGGGTCTCTTGAACAAATATCTCAAGAAAAAATCATCATTTCTTCGAATCTAATTTTAAGGTCACAACAAACCAGACACTAATTTGGTGTATGAGACTCCCTTGTTTGTGGGACAAGGGACCTCCTTTGCTTAGAGTTTGGTGTATAAGATCCCCTTGTTTGTGAGGCAAGGGACCCCTCCACGTAGGGATGTGGTGTATGAGACCCCCTTGTTTGTGGGACAAGGGATCCCCTCCCCATACATATTTGACTACTAAAGTCTATGGAAGCGGTACATACCCTACCCCCCATTCTAGGAGGAAACACAAGTTATTAACCATTAAACCCAACTTCCTTATTTCTAGTAGGAGTTTTCTATTAATGCCCATGTTTAATTGCTAGAAGGATGAAGCCTTTACCTTTGACATCTAACCTGGAAATCCTCATAATGACATGTTGAAATAATAATAATCCATGATCTCCAAATCTTAAAACCCAATCCCAATAAATAAATTTTAATTTTAATTTTAATAGTTAGAGAAAAAGATTTGAGAATAATAAATCCTTGACTTGGACCCAAAAAAGCAAGATGAAAAACAAAAACACCCTTTACTTTCCGTAGAAATAATGGGTATTCGACTTTCGGATCAGATTTTCATACATCATCTTCTAATTTATATGGATAATTTATTATAATTTATTGGTCTCAAATCTTATCCACTTTTCTTTTACCCATCTTCATCGTGCTTTTTAGTCACCACCTACTTTTTAAAATTTCTATATCCATGTCCATAAATAAAACAACTTACACAAAATAAATATTTATATCATTATATAATAAAGTAATTTTAAAACGTCACGTAATAGAATGCTTGCATATGCCGTTCAAAATAGGATAACTATGTGACAACGTAATCCATCCATAAGAAAAGGAGCATTCATCTATTGTTCTGCTACATAATTTTCTGATACCATTCTTGAGGAGCTCGTTTATAAGATTGTTGTAGTAAGCGATTCCCTCTGAATTCACGACTCCTCCGTGTCTGAGTGAGCCGGCTGTAAAACAATGGAAGGAAGCCATTAGAGARYTGTGGAAGGAAACAACAATGGACGATTCAAGTATAAATAAACGCTCTTTAACATACTGGGAAATATCCGTGACCAAGAAATAGAAAACCGATAGACGTCCATTCCCATATTTTTTAAAAGCTGGACATCTTCCTGCATATAATCATCGCAAATAATTTAAATCCCATCAACGGTCACAAAAGAACACGCGAGATCTGCATACTTCTTCTGATAATTAATATATTGGACCTTATAGCGATGGTATTGATCCACTGCAACATCTCCATTCTTTCCATCGGCAATTTTTCCTGCATTCACGTAATTCAATAACAATAATTGTTTAAAAAGCCATTGCCATTGGCATTAACGTTCATGTATGTATGGAATACTGAAGTTTAACCTGGAATGCTGCAGAATGTATCCCAAATGCTGGGGCCTCTCCCACCCTCTTGGGCAGCTCCTTCCACCTGTAAAAAAACAAGATTTTGTAAGGAAAAATATCAAGAAATCAACCAGCAGAGCTCTGCTGCAGAATGTAATATTGATTTTTAAGTTGAAGGTGCAGAGAGGATTGACATGAAAGGAATCACCTGATAAGCAGATGTGGCAGCACCAAACTTGAAATTCTTTGGGAAGCTGTCTCTACTTATAGTTGGAGAAGAAGTTTCTGCTGCATGAACTTCTCCACTGATGAGGAGAAGGAGGAGGAGGAGATAGAGTGAAACCTGCAAACAGATGCAGCAGAATGAGCCTAGACCTTGAATTCCTGCCATCTTACTTCTTAGCATTGCTTTGAGTTGAAGTAATATGCCCAATCATTTATATAAGTTTATGAAAATTATTCTCAAAGACATCCATTGTTAAATTGGCATGCGATCATCTGGGAAGTCAATTGTTTTGTTGTCATGTTACATCATATTACATCATATCTGGCACATCAAATTGACATTATATTGCAGGTCCCATGGGTTGAAAACCAAGAAAACAAATTCTGATAATGAATTGTACGTCTCAATTTTTAAATGCCTATAATGCCACTTAGTAGTGTT